>JAODAL010021408.1:0-67135 GCA_025379985.1 Phyllomedusa bahiana | reverse complement strand
CAAAACAAATTATTTTTTTGATTTTTTTATGTGAGAGAAAGTGTAAAGAGAATATGTGCATTTCCAAATTTTACAGGATAATCCTCGAGGAAAACCTGTTAGAGGCCGCAAAGGTCTTGAGGGTGTGTGCAGATTCACCTTTTATCAGGACATAAACATGACCCTAAACATACAGCCAAAGCTACTGGGTCTTTCAGAGAGACATACTCTTTATAGTTGCACTGTTCTCTGACTAATAGTTGAGAAACAACTACGATACAGAAATACAATGCTCAATATTGAATATGCAACACCAGAAGGAAATGTCTTGGAATTATGGAAATTTCAGGATGAATAGACATGTTAATCATATGCAAATCCTAAAAAATGGAAAACAAAATATTTAAAACCTTTTGATTTATTGAGTATGGAGTATGAACGCCACACACAGAAATACCCGTTCCTCCACACCTTGGCGTGATCTCAGTGGTGGTCTGAGGAATGTTATACCATGCTAAATGCACTTGGGCCTGTATTTTAGACTACAAAGACAAATTATTTGTAATTACCATCCAATGATGTCACAGATGTTCTCAATAGGAGACACTGCAAACCATGGTAGCACATTTTGGTCACACATTGCTCACAGTAACATGAACAACATGGGTTTGTGCTCTTGAAAAATGCCTCTTGTGACACTTTTACAAATGGCCCCACTACTGGTTCCACCACCGAATAAATGGTTGGGAAATGACTTCTATACAGAAATACGGAAACTTTGGCTCAAATTTCTTGCTATACATTTGGTTCACTCCACCAATAAAGGGGTTGTTTATGTCATAGAAAAAAAATAATATTATGCTCCATGAGCCCCAAGAAAACAACTCCACTGATGGTCCTAGAAATCCCACTGGTGGTCCCAGACATCCCAATCTGACATTGTCCAAAGAGATAAAAAGATCAGTATCCATGACCACTACACCCAATCAGCAGTAGTGATATCCCCGTTCATGAGATCAAGATGTTAACGCAAAATCCAAAAAAGTCAGCACTGGAAATGGGGACAGAAGGCAAGTGAGTATAAGTTTATTTGTTTTAATGGGGCCCAAGAGCATTTTCCTAGGACACGGAAAAAGGTATATAGGGTGCTAATCTTACTATCTATGTGTTCAATGTCAAGCTCAGATGTCTGAGGCCCACCAGTGAAGTTGATTCTTGGGACCCACCAGTGGACTTGATTTTGGGTCACACCATTGGACTTGATTTTAGGGACCATTCTACAGCAAGTGTACATAGCTTCACATGCTGCACATAACTCTTTCTTTCTGCCTCCTTTCTCTGCCTTTCTCCCTAAAAAGCAACTCCGGGTTTGCCATTCTCATGGGTCAACCATGCCCAGGGGTCCACAAGGGTTTCCCCATCTCCTCTGTGAACCTTTGGGACCTAGTTGGTTCTACTTCCTATTTTAGATAAGTTCACATTGGTCATAAAAATAAGTCTCTTGACTTTATGCCAAGTTAGTAGACGTCAAACAGCCAGAGGCCAATATCTGTGCATATCTTCTCTGATGACCTGTACCCGTACATGCTGAGATAAAGACTTTATTTTAATGGTTAGTGCCACAGATTCATCTTTTTTCCCCATTGGATTTTCCTATCTTTATTACTGTTTTATCTGTTGAGCACCACCACTGCAGCTGATTGCAAAAGTGCCATATACCTGCCCGTGTTCCTATCTGTCGCTTGTTAATCAATGAATGTATTGTTCAAAAGGCTTTATACCACAATATCCGCTCGTGATGGGTTAAGCAGAGCAGCCTGGATCGAAATGCTAAAAATAACACATTACAAAGTTGGTAGAAGTTTACTTTATAAAAGCTAAAAAGTGATGGCCAACATAAGAAAGCTAATAGAAAACAATTCAGTTGTAGTATCTGTAAAATCAGGATACAGAAGGCGAATTACAACCAAATCTATAGCTCGTTAATTATCTCTGAATAGCTCCTGAAATAAGTTTCTCCTCATTGCCGTGCGTGGCTGGAAGCATTGTATTTTACATTTTATTATGGTGCCTCGGCTCATTAATAACTGCCAGATTGATTAAACTATTGGAGGTGGCAGCAGCAATTGTAAATTAGAAAAACATGCCCAGGTAAGATTATTCGTCCCCCAAATGTGCATGGAATAAACCATTGAGGAATAAATGGTCTTTTTAGTGATTTTCTATTAAATATGCTCCATTAATGATCTCAGTTTTATGTTGCTGTAGGTGAGAGGAAATGGCGCAGAGCGAATACGTTATTTCAAACCCTATAGCTATTGCAAATTGTATAGACTCAAAGATGAACATTTGTATAAATCACAAAAAGAAACTTTCAGTGTTTTAAGTTAATTTTTGACAGGGTTTTGGCTTTAAACTCTGGCTTACTTCTACTTCAGTTAATGTCTGATATACATCCTAAAGGACGGGCCTGGTATGTACATGAAAAGAGGGAACAAGATAGGGATCTGTAACATCACCAAAGCTGCCCTCTAGGATGCATGGCCTGTCATGAGTGTAACTGGAATTCATATGGCCCCATAACAAAATGAAATGGACCCTAACCACCTAGTGACAACAGAATAAGTAGTAAATATTAAAAATATAAATAATACCACCATAGATTCTCTGGCTGGCACAGAAGGGAGCAGCAGAAACTCTGGTTGGCATGATAAGCCATTGAGGATAGCGGGCCTTGGGTTGCTATTCAGGGAGAAAGGCAGAGAAAAAGAGGCAGAAAGCAAGAGTCGTGCAGTATGTGCAGGCATGTACAGTATCTGTACGGTGAGTCCCAAGAAAAAAGTCCACTAGTGGACCCCACGAATGAACTCCACTTGTGGGTCCCAAGAATGATCTATACTTGGGAACATAAGGGCATCAAGGAGATTTCTCCCAGTGACACACACTACCTTGCCTGGCGCCAGGTTCTTAGCACCCAACCACTGGTTGGTCGAATTGCACAGAGCCGTCCACAGCTCTTAACTTGTGTGTTGATGGTCTCAAAGACACATTAATTTCCTGAATGGCCTGGTTTCTCTTGGCACATGATGCTACCTGTGGAGGTTGAGAATCAGGACTCTGCACCAGCCCTGCAGTGTGGAAGAGTGTCTGCCAACCGGAATTCATTGGTTTACTAGCCTAGGTGTCTTTAGTGAGATGAACTTTGTTGGACACAGATTCAGCCATCGTGCTGTAGATCTTTTCTGCATCGTTGCATGCCAGGGCAGAGATGGCTGTTCTGGCAAAGAAGTGCCTGCTCGGCCTCTGATATTGGGGGCATGCCAGGGCCATGATGTGGCTAAACCCATCTGTGTCCACCAGGCGGAAAGGCAACATTTCCAAGGCCAAAAGCCTGGCAATGCCGACATTCAGGCTTTTGGCTTTGGGATGGCTGGGGTGAAAGCATTTCTTCTGCTCCCACACCAGGAACACAGAAGGCTGGCTGGTGGACTGGCTGCTGTATAGCCTGCAGGTCTGACTGGTGGGAGGGGAAGGTGTGCACTTTGTTGCTGGTGGTGGGAATTAGCTGAAAGTGTCTGGGACTGGGGATGATGCTTGCCGATGCTGCTCCGGCACAACGGCAGCAGAGGACCGCTTTGGCTTGGATGCAGTGGAGGACGAAGTGACATAAGAGGTCACAATGGTTGGAAGCCCAGGACCTCTGTGGCCTTTTTTCTCCAAGTGACCCTTCCAAATCAATTAATGCTTTATATGCATGTGTCTGTTCATGCTGGTGGTGGTTACATTTTTTAGGTTCTTTCCTCTGCTGATGCTTTGATGGCAAATCCGGCATATGACATCGGTCGGCGAATGTGAGGCTTGATCGAAAAAGGCACAGGATTCACAGGTCCTGGATCTACTCGACAGTGAAAAACTAGTAGCGGTATTCCCACTGCCACCACTGACCACGGCTGGCAGAGTAATGTCAGCAGACTTGTGCAACCGCCCTCTCCCTTTCTGCGGCCGCACCCGCACTGACACTATCCCACCATTCTCCTCCTCCACTGAAGATGCGCTCGCCAGCTGCTGCTCAAAAGACCATGTTGGATCCGCAATGTCATCATCATCACAGGCGACTTCCTCTTCCTGACAGTCTACATCCTCAGTCTGTGGGTTATAAGTCACAGGCACTGCGAGGCATTGCTGACCGCTTGGGATTTCTGCCGACAGTGCAGCTTCCTTCTCCTCCTCTGAGGGCATCAGCGATTGGGCGTCACAGCATACAAAATCACCCTTTTTGGGCCCTATTGACTTTTAAAAGCCTTCTGACCCAACCCCAATTGTGTTTCAAAGGGTTTTTTCAAATATATTTATCCACTGTCGAAAATTTGGGTGACTTTTGGGTTTGGGTTTTTGATTGGGTTTGGGACTGATGATGCCGATGATTATGACAACATTTGGGTTGACTGATGGGGAAAGGAGGGTTAAAACCCCTCGATGCAGGTGGTTTAACCCCATAAAGAACAATTGGCGCCGTCTTCAAAACAGATGCAAGGGAGGCGCCCAAAAAGCGATGAAGGCCTGAACTATAATTGCTGCTTGTGTGTTGTACAGAGCCGGAAAGGAGTGCCTTGTCTTGTCCCTCTGCTCCACGCCCTTACCCCCCCCTCTCGCTTTCCCCTCATTCGCTCCAGTTAAAAAATATAAATTTTAAAGATTTATTACAGTCTCTTATTGAGAACTGTACTCCAAAGACAGCAAAATCAACAGTGTTCTTAAATGCCTATACTTTGAAACTGGCTAATTTAATTATAAACAGAATTTTTTTGATGGAATATCTGTTAAATGGGGTCTTTTGGAAGAACCCTAACAGCAAAAAAACGTGAAATAAAACAAATCTATATGCAAAAAAAAAGCATACAAAAATCTCTAACTCCCTCCCTTTTTAATGTGTATGATTCCCTAAGCTAGCTGTTTCCCCCCCTCCCCGACTAATTTTGCAGCTTTTCCTGTGTAAAATTGCTAAAAAATGGTGTTTCTGCCTGCTGGCAAACAAGCAAAAAGGCAGGTGTGTTCTACAAAAGGTATGGTCGAAATGGGTTAAACAGGAAATACAGTGACATACCCCCTCAGTGGTGGTGTTTTTGACCCTCCTCGGGGGGTTTCCCTGATTGGCTGGTGCCAAAACTAAAGGAAGCAGCTTAAATGGCCCGCCACATGCCCCGGGAACTCAAAAATTTACCGAACTTGCGGAAAAAACTTTTGGGTTCGGCTCGGATTCAGAAATCAAAAAATTCGTGCCAAATAACCTTTCTCCAAATGGTTGCTCAACCAATGTTCTACATAGTGCGACGATTGCTTGACTACAAATCGACGTATCGATGTCGGCGCTTCATGGGGGTTTTTGATAGTGGCATCGATTAGGGCGATGCCCATTAAAGTCATGGGAAGCAACAACACCTTCATTATTACCCCCAAAAAAGGTGGAGAACTGAAATTAACTCCAAACAGTCAAAGGGATCGTCTACATCTTAGGCAACACCTTAGGTTAAAAAAAAGTCACAGAAAAAAAGTCCAGCCATTCACTACCTGTTTTGTACCACAGCCTGACCCTTAACCTGCATCACCCCAAAAATTAAAAGGCAGAAGGCAGTATGATTTGAACCTTCATTTATTGAAGGGACATTAAATCCCCCTGTCCTGGAACGCAAAATAGCCCCAAACTGCATAAACCCCAGTTTTTAAAATTTTGCTAAAAAAAGGAGTCTTTAACCCACCTTTTTAGTTAATGGACCTAACTATATCTGTCCTGTACCGCAGAATGACCATTAAACCTGTTGCCCCAAATTTAAAAAGTGCCAGAAAAAGGATTTTCAATCCCTTTTTAGTTAAAAATGGACATTGATAGAACTGTCCTGTGCCACAGCATGACCCAGGCGGAGTTACAGGGGGTGCGGTGAGGCCCCAGGCTGGCGTCCGTATCTATTAAAACGCGGTTAAAATCCCCGATGACGCAGAAACAAAAACTGTCGTGCTAAAGCAGGTGCGGAAGGGGAAGTTGGAACCCAGCCTTCCTCAGTACACAGTAAAGCCCTGGGTAGCCTTCCCCCTCCGTATGAGTGTGGCCCAATTTTAGCTTCATTTGGGAAATATGGTGGTTAATGCTCCTTTTTCCCGGGGCCCCTTTTTGCGGGCATTCTTTTTTCATTTTACTCAACTTGCGGGGGTATTGTCTCTGTACTTTGTTCTCTGTCCGTGCTCCAACCCAGCCCTTTGAATAACCTACATCGGGTCAAGTTTTCCTGTACCCCCTTGTACGTTCGGGAAAAAAATTTTTTACCAGTTTTTTTTTAATGCAATTTTTTAGTATTTAATTTCTAAAAAAACAATTTTTAAAATAGGAGGAATCCCACCAGTTTTTGTTTCCTTTTTTTCATTGTTTTAAAATGGGTTGTCTCAATACAGGGATTGTTTCTATGTTAAAGTCTTGCAAAAACAAGTATTTTGCAATTGTTCCTTAACAGTGTCCTCCCTATTCCTTTTTCTGACAGCACCATCCCCCTTTAGCCATCTTGAAAATTTGGGAAGAACAAATGTTGTTAGAAAAAATTTTTTTTATAATAGGACCTGTAAAAAGCTGCAGTCACAGCAAATGCCCCCAAAATTAAAAGCTGACCCTTGAGCCACTTTGGACAATTGTAAAGAAAAAATGTCTGTTAGAAACAACATTTTTTAGATTAGGACCTGTAGTATATGATGTCACAGCAAAACCCCCCAAAATTCAAAGCATGCCCCTTGACCCCTTTTGACAATTGTGAAGAAAAAAATTTTGTCTAAGAAACAACATTTTTAGAATATGCCCTGTAGTATTGTGCTTTTCAAAGCAAGTGCCCCAAAAATTCAAACATGACCTTGAGCCACTTTGGTCAATTGTGAAGAACAAATGTCTTTAGAAAAACATTTTTTTTAAATAGGCCCTGTAGTATTGCTAATTTCAAAGCAGCAGCCCCAAAATTTAAAAAAATACTTCTCACCCACTGTTAAAAAAATTGTGGGGGGAAAAAATCCCCATTAGAAGCCACATTTCTGTTCCAAAGGCCCATGATTATTGCTGTATTCACAGCTATATGCCCCCCAAAAAAATTATAAATATGATTTCTCAGCCAACTTAAAAATTGTGAGGGAGAAATGCCATTTAAACCCACTTTTCTTTTCCCCAAAGGCCCATAATTATAGTGTTCTCACAGAAACATGACCTCAAAACCTTTGACAATGCGAAAACTTTAAAAAAGTGAGTAAAGGGAATAGGGGTGTTGTCATAAAAAAAACCTTGCTGTTTTTAAAAGTCCCTCACAAAAAAGAGAATAAAAAGGGGAAAAAGAAATAAAAACTGCGTAAGAAATGACTTTTTAAAAAAAATTTTCAAAGGACCATTTCTTTTTGAAAAGGAAGGAAATAGACCGGCAATAATCGGTGACCCCGGAAAATTGGGGGCCACAACACATGGGGATCCAGCCTGATTCATCTTATGAAATCAAACGCCCACTTTTTGGGGGAAAGCCGGATGCGTTTTTGAAATGACTCCCCCAGCTGTGTGGGTCCGCCAATTTTGACGCGGGCTGGGGGAGGAAAAACCCCTCTATGGCGTGAGAGCAGTTTGGGGCCCCATTCGCCCATTTTGGATACCCAAAAGTCTTTTGGGTCGGAAAACATGCAAAAAAAATGGGTTTGTTGGACCAAAAAGTCGTGCACCATGATCTTAAGCTGATCTCTGTGTTTTTGTATGTTGCCTTGCATTGCATGTTTTTGGTGAGGTGGTAAACAAAGATTGCCAGGGGTAAACCATTAGGTTTCCCGCCACCTTGCCTGCTGCTGCCGCTACGCTATTTGGCACTCTACAGCTGTCACGTCGCTATGTTGTTCCACCGTGACTTTTGGGGGAACGTAAAAGCGAGCAACGATGTCTCTTTGATCAATCACAAGGTCCCCCTTTTCCCTGAAATTTTACTCTCTATTTGGGGGGGGGAAAGGAAAGTGCTGAGTTTTGTTTTGTCCCGGGGTTCGGGGGTGGCCCCCCCAGTAAGTTTTTTCTTTTGAGGGCCCTTTAAATGCGGATATTTTGGAGGAAATGGAGCATCCAAGCACTCATGTGAGAGATGGACCCTTGATTTCCCAACCCTCGGGGTCGAGGGGCCACCAAAATGATCTCCTCACCTTTTCCCCCTCAATTTCCCCAACCTCTTCCAAGGGAGGGGCGGCGGGGAAAATCGGTGTTTAGGAAAACCTCCCCCTCCCTCCGCTGCCCCTGGCACAGCTTCAACAAGCCTACTGCCTGAGATGTGCACCCGAGAGCGATGCCCCACTTGCACTAGCCCTTTTACCCCGAAAACCCCTGGGCCCAATGAGACCGATGAAATTGTGAAAATGTCGGGCCTTGTATTTGACGGAGAGAAAGGTCCGTGCCGCATTGTGTCGTTCCTCCTCCGTCCTGGCGGGACCTGTTGTTTTAGAGTGTTAACGATCGTTTCCAGAACAAATCAAACAAAGCTCAGCTGACAAGGGATTTTTCGCACTGACCATTTTTTGGGGGCTTCTTAAAAAATGGAAAAAGGGTGGGCAGAGCTTTTCACCTCCCACTCTCGGTGGGTCAACACCCCCAGGGGCCGCACCGCTGTTTTTCAGGCCATGTGTCACTTCGTACTGCGTAATGACATTTCGCTGCTGCCACAATCGTGGAGCATGTGGAGGTGGAATTCAGCTGTGCCCAAAGTCAACAATGAGAGGGTTTACGGGGAGGCCGAGTGACCTGCAACGCAGCCGCGGGACAAACAGGGTGCGAACGGGGGGAATGGAAAACAGACCCGAGCCTTCTTCAGCGGGGATCCAGACCCGGGGAGCTTTAGAAATTTTTTGGCGACAAGGGGTTTATGAAATGTCCAGGGAAGGGATGTCTAGCCTACCGATCTTGGGGCGGCCCCGAGATTTTCGCCCGTTAACGCCCCACCACCTTTCCCGGCCAAGGTTGTTTTCACCTAGCCAGCGCCCGGGGCTCGTTGCTTAAACCGTCCCCAAGCTCCTGACCTGTATGTGGACGGTCTCCAAAGGGAGATTAATTTTAACCGGGCCGGTGTCTTGGGCCGTGATCCCCAAGGGGGCCTTGGGGGAAAGAGCCCCGCACTATCCCGCGGTTTTGAAGAGCGTGCGCCGGCCTGGAGCCACCGCCCCCCAGAGACATCCACCCAGCTCACCCCCGTGAGCTGTCACAGAATATAGCGGGTTGTGACAGGGGGTTGGGGCCCCGGGGTCGGGTTGGCCCTTTTTTGGCCAAGTGTTTCCCTCCATTTCAAAAAATATGATTCGTCATGTGACTTAAATGTTTGGGGGGGTTAACCACTTAAGGTTCTTGCTCTACTTAGCGTTTTCGGCAAAGGCGGGCATATGACCATGTGGGGGGAATCAGAGGCTTGCTCAAAAAAAAAGGCCCCGGCTTGAGAGGTCCCGGACCTTTTTTCGGGGATAACGAGGAGCGGGGGTTTGCGCTACCCTGGCTGGCGGAATATTAGCGGATTCTGCGACCGCCCTCCCTTTTTTTGGGGGGACCCGTATTGACATACCCCATGTTTCCCCTCGTCCACTGATGAATGCTCGCAAGCAAATTCTGCGGAAAAGACAGATGGATCCGCAATGTCGTCTTTCATCATATCAACACAGGGACTTGGTCGTCCTGACTTTCTGCACCGAAGCTGCGGGGTCAAGCAAGGGGGACTGCAAGGCGTTTTCCCACGCCGGGGGTTTTTTGCCCAATTGACCGGCTTCCTTCACCGCCCCATGGCATCAGTAACTGGCGTCAGAGAGAACTAAATCATCCTCTTGATCTTTTAACTGCCCTTTGAAACCCCAACCGCATTTTTTTCATCAAAGAGGTCTTCAGAAAAAGGATTATCCACAGTGGTGGGTACACGAGTTGCATTTTGGGGTGCTTATTTGGCGGATGCTGATGATGCTGATGACGACTTTTTTTTGGCCGTGACTGAAGGACAAGGGGTAAGATGCTAGATGCGGTTGTTAACCCCTGAAGGGATTGGCGCGATGTTCGTTACTTAGATTAAGGGCCCTGACCCCCGCGATGACAGGCCTGACGGTCCTGCAACTGACGATCCCCTGGCATGGTTTTGCGCCCGCACGGAAGGAGCCCTTTTCTGGTACCCTTTCCTCCCTTTTGCTACCCCCCTTTTGCTCGTTACCACCTGATTTGCCCATGTTTAAAATAAAAAATTTTAGGGAAGGTATGGAATAGTTTTTTAAAGTCCTTTTTAAAAGACGGGGAAATCACAGCTATTCTCAAAAACCCCCTAATCAAAACAAAATTTTCTGGATTTCAAATTTAACTGCAAGGTTCTTATCAACAAATCTGGACTGGGCAAAAAATCAAAAAAAAACGTATCTGTTAGTTTTGGTATAATAAAGGTATTTTTGCCCTTTCAATTTTCCCCGTGGGGGAAAATAGAAATTTCTGTTTTTAAAATTTTTGTGGATGCCGTCAATGAACAATGTGGGTGTGCAAAAAGTCAAAAAAAACCCCTAACTTATGTTTTTTTTGGTTTTAAATAAACGGTTTTTTTGCACGTTCAATTCACCTTTGGGGAATATAGAGTTGTGTTTTAAGATTTAGTGGATGCTGCGTCAATGAACAATGCTGGGTGTGCAAAGTCAAAAACATTTAAAGTTATGTTTTGGGAATAAAAACGTATTTTTTGCACCTTTCAATTCACCCGTGGTATATAGAATTGCGTTTTAAGTTTCGTGGATGCTGGTCAATGAAAAATGCGGGTGCGCAAAAGTTTTAAAAAAACACTCTGTTATGTTTTCGTATGATACCGGTTTTTTTTGCCCTTTCAATTCACCTGTGGTGAATAAAGAATTGCGTTTTAAGATTTATGTTTGGGTCTGCTTCAATGAACAAGTGGGGTGCAAAAAGCAAAAACAGTAACTGTTATGTTTTCGAAAGTTACACGGGGGATTTTTTTTGCCCTTTCAATTCAACCTATGGTGAATAAGAATTGTGTTTTTTGATTTACGGGTGCTGCGTCAATGACTGCGGGTGTGCAAAAGTCAAAAAAATAAATGTTAGTTTTTTTCTATGATAACGTATTTTTTGCACCTTTCAATTCACCCGTGGTAAAATAGAATTGCTGTTTTTAAAATTTTTTTGGGATTGCGTCAATGAACAATGCTGGGGTGCAAAAGTAAAAACACGTAATGTTATGTTTTGGTATATTTTAAAAGTATTTTTTTCACCTTTTTAATTCACCCCGTGGTGAATATAGAATTGCTGTTTTAAAAATTTTCGTGGGTGCGCGTCAATGAACCCCAAAGCTGGGTGCGCAAAAAGTAAAAAAAACACTAGCTGTTATGTTTTCGTATGATACCGGGATTTTTTGGCAACCAAAAACCTGTGCTGACTACAAGATTTTGGATTGTAATTTTAAATGCAAAGGGGATATATCAACATCACAGGGTAATGGGTAAAAATTAAAATGAAACTTATCTGAAAAGTATAATGATAAAAAAAGGGAGTTTTGACTAACAACGGGACCTGCAGTTACTAGGGAAATGTTTTTCTATCCAATAAAGTTCAGGCGCCCCAAAATCCAAGGAAAAATTTCAAAAGCAAACTTTTAAAAATAAAGATATTCCATACAATTCTACCCCTAAGTCTTGGTGAACTTTTTTCCGTGTTCTTTTAGATAGAGCTGTCTGTTTTTTCGCCCGCGGGGGCCCCCCCCCCCCGCGCCCACCGCTGTGGGAATTTACAGCGGGGAGATGGGCTTTTTAAAAATTCCCCTATAACTAATAAAATCTTCAAATCTCTAATCTAACTAAATTGGAAGGATCACAGTAATAGCAGAGGTTTTTCCCGTGAAAATAATAATTTCGTGGCTGTTTGGCCCCAGGCAGAGCGCAGGTCCCCATCCTATAGACGCGAGAGACACGAGGCGAAACAGGAAACGGTTCTATGTAAAAAGAGGTCATGGATTTTTTAGCCAACGCAACCTACAACCCCCCGTCAGACGTCGCAACACTCCACCCTGCTCTATTTTTGTAATTTATTTGTGCCCCCCAAAATTTTCAGGAAGCGCCGAAAAAAGGGGCCCATCTTAATAGATGATGCCAGAATTTAACCCAATTTTCCATGATCTGGAAATTTCGATACCAAAAAACCTTGGATTTCAACTTTGTCGATAAAAATCGCTCAACACTATTCATACAGCTATTGAACATGGCTATGACAGGTTTTTTGGCTCAAAGCACAACAGAAAACTGAAGCAGCCATGATCATACAGTACATGTCACTCTTGCTTTTTAATTTGACAACCCCAGTATATCACTTTTTTTTCACTAGTTAAAACAAGATACTGATACATATTCTTATCTTCTTAAACGTTTTATTTCATGATTGTAATTCTTTTTCGTTTTCGTAATTATTTATGGGGGGGGGGGCCACCTTGCCTGAGCTGCATTTACCAGCATTTAGGGATATACTTTACTGCAGTTATATAAAATAAAGAGCCCGGTAAGGAGCAGACCCCCTTCATTTTAGGAGAATTTTTAGGCAAGCTCGGACCGGGAAAAAAAGTCAGTGTGCATGGAGGGGAGAGGAGGAGCTGTGACATCTCCTATAGTGACTGGTGGAT
The DNA here is from genome assembly GCA_025379985.1 of Phyllomedusa bahiana. Lineage (NCBI taxonomy): Eukaryota > Metazoa > Chordata > Amphibia > Anura > Hylidae > Phyllomedusa > Phyllomedusa bahiana. Next base: position 54,482 of record JAODAL010021408.1, on the reverse strand, counting down.
CCTGTGTTATCTATACACATTATTGCCATCTTTCATTGTAATCCTGCCTGTGCTGATAATGAAGAGACTGCTGAAAAGTTTTCTCTACAGAAAAGGAGGTGCCAGACTAGTATTGGACCTAGTGGAGAAAGTAAAAACTGTATGATTTCATAATTTTTTGTAAATATTGATATGGAAAAAAAAAAAGTGTTTAAAGGAGTTTTGCCACGAAGTGAGTTCCTTACCTCTTATCTGCTCAGGAGATAATATAAACAAAGCATGCAGCGTCATGAAGGGCTGCAGGGGTGAGAGAGAGTGGGGTGAGCAGAGAGCGAGGAAGCAGGGAGCGTCTCTAAAGTTTACTCAAATAATAACATTACAACAGTGGATTCTCTATACAGCAGACAGACTCATACACTGCACTTTATCCCCAGCCCCTTGAAAGCTCCTTCATGTTCCCTGTCATCAGATAAGAAGTGCAAACACGCGGCCAGATCAGCTTCTGGTCGTGTCTAATGTAAACTTTCAGGAAACTAAGGGGGACTGAGCAATGCTGTATCTCTCACAGGCTTCACTTTTTGTAATCACATATTTTTAGAAAAGTGATTAAATACCCATTTTCGAGGATCCCATGTCAACATTACATTGTGGCAAAACCCCTTTAACATAAAAAGCATAAGATATGGGTTATTTCCTGATGACACATTCCATTTGAGCTATTCTGATTTTCTAATTTATATCCATGAGAACGACCATCATTCAAAATATAAATTCCCGTCCGCGTGTTGAATATAAAGTGACCTGATTCACAGCTCCAGATTCAGTCTGGTGTCTTAGCATTCAACTTGAATCATAAATACATTTTAGTTGCAAAAAGAAGCTTCATAATTTTGTTTCTATTCTGTTCTGCAGGAAACTTCACGGAAAAAAAAGTTCTTTGCGTTGTGTCATTTGGTTTACATTCTATTATTCAATTGTCAGAAATTCACAAAGCTCTCCTTTGTGCCAAACACTGGAATACCGATGAGAAATCAAGCTGCTGCCGAGTATAATTTCTCAGGTTTTTATTTGTCTCCCATGGAACATAGTTAAAGATAATACTGTAAAAACATCAGCTATTCTCATGACGAGCAGTCAACAAGCCGGCATCAATATTTATAGCTGGCGGCCACTGGTGGCCATGCTCAGCTTCTAGCCATCTTGCATTGGACTGTGTAGTCTAACCACTTAGGGATTAGCCTATTTTGGACCTTCAGGTCAAGTGTTTTTTTATTGCCCTATTCCAAGAGCTGTAACTTTCATTCATGTCGTTGTTTACTTGTTTGCTTTTTGTAAGACGGTTTACAGTTTTTATCGAAATCGTTTTGAGAACATTTAGTTTATTTATATTTTATGGAAAGAATTTTAAGGAGAGAATAGAAAAAAAACAGCACAAATCTAATTAGAGTGTTTAGGGACTTTCATAAGAAATATGCATAGAAATTATGGGCTAACTTGATTCAGTCTTGTGCTCTTATTGTAGCTTTATAATCTACTGTGTGTATTTTTTATCTGCTTTACTATTTTTAAACAATAAAATATTTTTTTTTTGACAATGGCCAGGAAACTGTATTTTTACATTTATTAATCCCTTAGAGATAAACAACCTTTTTTATTGCCTACTAAAAGGGGTTTTATCGCTACAAAGATCATATCTCAAATGTTGAGGGCAGTAAAAATAAGCACTTTTGTAATTGGTTTGCATTACCTAAATCACTTAGTATAGTAGATATGAGCTAAACTGTGCATCTGTAGCTATTTCTGCAGCAGCTGGACGGGGCACGCCCACCTTTTCTGTTATTGGCTGATTGATATTTCATTCAGCCTGTTGGGACACACCCTCGTATTGGAAACACCCCCAGACACGCCCCCTGCGCTGCCTGCACGCTCTGTATTTATTCTCCTCTGAGCTATGAGATATGAGCTGCCTGAGATGATTGTGTGTATAATGAAGGCTGTCTTAGCTCCTCTCTATGTGATGGCTCTCCAGTGATAGTTCTATGTAAAGGATCTGGGCAGTTAGAGTAGCTGCTAGATTCACTCTCCCCTCATATAACACAGTCTTATACCATGTACTTCCCCCATATAACACAGACTTGTACAGTCTGCTCTACCTAATGCCTGATAATAGAGGGGGAAGGGAGGGAGGCAGAGAGCACACTTGTTTAATCAGTTCAGGCTGTGTGTATAACAGCACTTATACAAATGCAGAGGTACTGGTTACAAGGAGCTTGTGCAGCCTAGAGCTTAGAATTCTGCAGCCAGAAGCATAGCAGGAGGTTTGCAATACTGACGTCCTCCTCCTTACCCTGCTATCACAGAATGATGATGTCACAGCTCTTCAGTAAGGGGAGAGATATGCCTGCTGAGAAGAGAGACTCGCCCCTGGTTTTGAAACTGAAACAGATAGAATCAGCTCAAGTGCATGAAAGCTTCAAACGATAAAATCCCTTTAAGGATATGAAATACAGGGTCAGTCTAAAGTCCCAGGACACCCTTTTATTTCAACAACGAAAGGGCATATGACCCTTCTGAATACCCCAACAAGTAACAGGCGAGGGGGCTTATCTTTTAGGCTATGCCCGGAACATAGCCACAATCTTGAAAGCCACCGTTTTGGATCAAGGGCAAGTTTTTCCAATGGGAAAGTGGTCAAAACTCTTGGCCACTGAAGGCTCTAACTAAAAGCAAGCAGCCATTGTGCATGGAATTGTTCAGCTCATGCTCCATACATCTTTCCTGATATTATGAAGTAAATGTATGTAAAATGACAGAAAGGGGTTAAGGTCTGAATTAATTTTTTGATCTAGTTTGGGGTCTGAATTATTTTTAGTATTTGATTGGAAATCTAAATTAATTATAAGGTTTTGCCTGGTTTCTGGATTAATTTTGGGTTGCGGTCCACACTTTACATCAGTATATCTCCAGAGGTGCAAATGGTGGCACAGCTTGTCCCTACTGGAATTTTGTGTCAAAGTATATCTTTGAGATACAGTCATTTGATAAGAGTAAAGTGGAAGTTGTCCTTTTATTTTGATGACTCAATCAACAAGTGTGCCCTCACCCTTGTTTTCATATAGAGCTGGCACATTTCCTGTTTGAGGGCACCATTGTATCACCTAGTTTAGGGGAACTCACATCTCACTACCAGGATAGGTCAACTTTCCATGACGACAGGCTTTAATGTTCTCTGACCTATATATCAAGTTTATGTGATAGTCATCCAGCCTCTCTGTGATCATGTCTGACTAGATCACCTGGGGCCTTAGATACCTCTTAGACTCATGTCTAACTAATATGTATTCATAGGAATGATGTTAATCCAAGGGACATCTAAGGCCCTGGTGTTTATTGCTATATCTAAGAACACAATTAGCCTAATGTTTCTTTTTCTGACCTCAAGGTTCTTACAGGTAATGTCATTTTTCTGTGAATCTATTTTTAAGACATTCAGAGAAATGTATTTTTATCTCTTCCGTGATCACTTTGTTGTTCTACTTCAATGCTGTAAATAGTGACATTTAAAACTTTGCTTCTTTCTTTCAAAAAGTTTCAAATGTCATGTCAAGTGCAAAGAAAATGAAGCTAAGCTAAAAAATGGTAAATTGACTGACTAAGAGATATTGCGGAATATGCCAGTCACTTGATATCGTTAACCACATGTTTCTCTTTTCTTCACCTCTATCCCAGGTACTGGATCATAATCTCAATTTTATTGGATAACTGCAATGTTTCTTCTTTTTAGTTTGCACAACCTGAGTTCCAAAGAAGTTGGGACCCTGTGTAAAATATAAAGAAAACAAGATTGCAATGATTTGGAAACCATTTGTAGTTATATTTAATTCACAACGGATTATATGGCACAAATCAGAGGTTGAAAGACATTTCTCGATTTCATTTGAAAAAAAAAAATTAATGTGTTTAGAAATTGATGGCGGCAACAGATCTCAGAAAAGTTAGGACAGGGTTAGCAAAAGGCTCGAAATGGTTCTAATGAGAAACAGCTGGAGGATCAATTTTCAAAAAACTGTGAAATAATGTCAGAAAAACATTCCTCAATGTAAGAGTGCAAAAACTTTGAATATCCTACTATCTGCAGTATACAGTACAGCGGGTAAGGAAAGTATTCAGACCCCTTTAAATTTTTCACTCTTTGCTTCATTGCAGCCATTTGGTAAAATGAAAAAAGTTCATTTTTTTTTTTGCTTTTTAATGTACACTCTGCCCCCCCCCAATCTTGAAAGAAAAAAAAACAGAAATGTAGATATTTTTGCAAATTTTATTAAACAAAAAAAACTGAAAAAAACACATGGTTTTAAAAGTTTTTTCCACCCCCTTTTGCTGGGTTTTTGAGTAGAAGAAAACCTTTTAAAGCTAGTACACCTTTAATTTCTTTTTTGGAAAAATGATGCAAAAAATTTTTTTCCACACCTGGAAGCCTTTTCTTTCCCTTCAGATCCCCCCAAAGTTTTCCCCCCGGGTTTGCAGGGTGAATTTTGGGGGAACACCCAATTTTCCCAAGTCTCCCAGAGATCCCTAAAATTGGGGTTAAAGGTCGGGGCCCGGGCTGGGCCAGTCAAAATGGCACAAGTTTTTCGAACCACTGCTTTTTTTTTTGGGCTGTTTTTTTCTGGAAAATTTTGTTTTGGGGTTTCCCAAGCGTCTGGAAGGGGTTTTTAAACCCAGAAAATCTCTGTACTTGGCCCCTTTCCCTTCAATTGCAAGCAGTCGTCCTGTCCCCCCTGAAAAAAAACCCCCATAGCATGATGCTGCCACCCCCAAATTTCACTGTTGTGATAGTATTGGGCGGGTTGTGAGCAGGGCCTGGTTTTCTCCACCGCTGAAAAATTAACATAAAGAAGTTTTTTTTTCTTTCTAATCAGCCCAAGAATTTTATTTCTCAAAAAGTCCGGGGACCCCTTCCAGTGTTTTTTTTTTGAACTGAAAATTCGGCTTTCATATGTTTTTGGCACTGAGGAGAGGCCCCGTGGGAAACACTCCCCATAAACCCCCGACTGGTGAGGGCCAGTGATATTTGGGAACTTTGTGGAACTTTCTCCCATCTCCCTACTACACCCTTTTGGACTCCCTAACGTGTTTCTTGGGATTTTTTCCTCTCCCTTTCTCTCACCAAGGCTCTTCCCCACATTTTAAAATTTTTGGAGGCCACTGGCTCTTAGGAACCTTGACCAGTTTCTGTGCCTTGCCAAAATTTCTGTCTTTTAGCCCTTGGGCAGTTCCTTAGCCCCTCATGATTCTCATGTACTCTGACATGCCGTTTTAGCTGTGGGGATTTAAAATATAGAGAGGTTTGTGCCTTTCCAAATAAAATTCCAAATCAGTTTTGATTAAACACATTTGGGGAAACCCCCAATGAAGGAGTAAAACCTTTTTAAAATGAGGATCAAAGGGAAAAAGGACAGCATGGGGTTAAAATATAATTGTCACAACAAAGGGTCAAAAATATTTGCCCAAAAGGGGTTTTTAATTTCAGTTTTTTTTTGTTTTATAAATTGACCAAAAATATTTTACATTTCTGTTTTTTTTTTTTCAAGAGGGTGGGGGGGCAGAGTGTATATATATGAAAAAAAATTAAATTTTTTGGTTTTGCAATAAACAAAAAGTTAAAAATGTAAAGGAGTTAATACTTTTGGTACCCACTTTTAAAACCACCCTTAAAAAAAATTCTGGGAAAAAATCGGGAAACAAAATTTAACCCCATGAAAAAAAGGGGGGAAAAAAAAGCAAAAAAACCCCTTATAATAAGAAAAGGATCTCAGGGGGCCCGGGCTTTAAAAAAAAGGAAAATTGTTTTTCCCAAATCAAAACCACAAATCATAAAAAGGGGGCTCAGGAAATTACTTTCAGAAACCCTTTTTTTCGGGCAAATCCCCCAAATTTGCAGGGAAAAACTTTTAAAAGCAAAAAAAGAAGAAAATTTAACCAAAAAAAATTCCAGAAACACCCCGTTTTCCCTCTGGGGGGGGGGGAGTTTTCTTTAAAAAAGTAAAAAAACAAAAAATAAAAGGGGTTTTCTGTGGTTAAAATAAATAAAAAATCTGAAATTCTGAAAACCCTTAAAGAGAGGGCCCCACGAGCTTCTATGAGCACCAGTTCAAAAACCCGCATCTCTGAAGAAATGGGGGTTGAAATTATTTGGGAAAAGGCAGGAAATTTTAAACACATCTTAAAAAGGAAAATATTAAAAATAGGCCTTTTGCATATACTTTAAATTATAAAATATTCAGCCTTTCGTTGTTAAAACCCATATACGTTGAAACAAAAGTTTTCCCAAAAAACTATAAAAAAAAGCCCCATCTTATTTTTTTTCCTCCCCAAAACTACATAAAATCAGAAAAAAAACCCTTCCCCTTTTAAAAAAGTCAATTGGGAAAAAACCAAAAATTTAAATTTTTTAATTTTGCCAAAGGGGAACAGAAAAAATGAAAGAAAAGGATTTTTTGGGGGGCTTTTTTTTAAATAAAAATTTTTCCGCAAAGTCAAAAAGTTTTAAAATCCCATTTCATTATTTTTTGGGAAAGAAATTCCCCTTTAAAAAACTCTTTAAACTTGGGCCCAAATGTTTTTGGGAAAACCTTTTCCCCAAAAGCTTCTCAAAAATTAAGTTGGTAAAAAATTTTTTACCCCACTCCCCCAAATCCCAGAACTGGGAAACCCTAGAACATTTTGTAGGCTCTTTTGGTTTTGAAAACCTGCCTTTTTTTCCAGTTTGGGCCCAAAAAATTTCCCCCAATAGGTTTTAAGATAAAAAAATTTTTGTGATGGCCCAAATTTCCAAAGAAATTGATTTGGGTTTACCCTTTAAACCAAATTTTTGGGAAAACCCAAATTTTTTGTAAGTATTTCAGTCATTGCCCAAATTGGAAAAACCCAAATTAAAGGGCCCCCCAAGCCTTAACTTCCGGGCCCTTTAAACTTCTCAATCTCAAATTCGAACCAAATTTTTTTTTAAAAAATGGGAAAAACCAAAAAAATTCGAGATAAAAATTTAAAGTTTTGCGCCATTTTCCCCCTTTGCTTCTTTTTATTTTTGGCCCGGCCAGCCAAAAAAGTGAAAGGCCACGGGGGGGGGTTCAAAAACATCACCGGGGGGGGTTAGGAAATCTAAATTGGCTGCAAAAAATCACATGCCCCCTTTTATCTATGTAACTTTATTTCCTCTAAACGCCATTACGTTAAAAGACTGTAAACCCAAAAAAACTTTTTACCTTGTTTGCATTTGGTTTGGGGGAAAGGGGGGGGGGGGGGGGGGGGGGCAGTTTTTGCGCAGAAAAAACACTTTTTTATGGAAAAAATCTCTAAAAAATAAATCATTTTATATAACATTTTCCCTTGCAAAAATTTAAAATTCTTTGCCCAAAAAATTTTCATTTGCTGAAATGTTTTGGGGGAAACACCCGGGTTGAAAACAACACACCGTTTTTTCCATAAAAACTCCAGTTCAAAAATTTTTATTCCATAACAAAAAAAAAAAAATTTCTAATCCTAATTGCAAGTTGAAAAAGTAAAAGGGAAAATTGAAGAAAAGAAAATGTTGTTTGGGGGGGTTTGTTAGGGGTTTTTTTTCCAAAAAAACACTTTACATAGGTATTTCCATAAAAAAAAAAAACTTTTTCAAAACTCCATTCCCAAATTGAAAGTAAGGAAAAATTTAAGAACACTTTTTGCTGGTTTTGGGGTAAAGTTGCTGAAAAAGACAGCGATAGTCAATTGAAGAAATAAAGGCGATACCTTTTAGGGGCCCTAATTTGATAAAATTTTATAGTAGCTTTCGGAGAACTAGTTTCCTTTTCTTCAACTGATGTTTTAAAAAAAAACGAAAAAACAAACTTTTTAAAACACACAAGAAAATGGATTTTAAAAGGGGATCTTAAAGAATTCTAAAAAAAAAAAAAAAATGCGAAATTAGGTCAGCGTTTTTTTCCCAAACCTGTAAAAGAATTAAACAGTCTGGAAACTTGTAAAGGCGGAAAGGGGAGGTTTCATAATTTTTTCCTTTTAAATCTATTTTGCAAAATTCAGGGGGGAATTTGTTGCACTCCCCATTTTTAAACCCAAAGAATTGCCCTAAACCCAAAGGCTTCTGCCCAAGCTATGGGGAACTTTTGAGGAAAAAAAAAAAAAAAAAAAAAAAAAACTCCCCTGTTTTGCACATGGGATAAAAAGAAATAATTTAAAATACTTAAAAAAAATCCCGCCCAACCCTCACAATTTTCCCCAAAACTGTTTAATTCTTAAACAGTTTGGAAAAAATAACTGCTGAAAAACCTAAAATTTTCCCGCAAATTTTTTTTTTTTTTTAAAAAGAATTTTTAAAACCCTTTTAAAAAAACCCCCAAAAGTCATGTGTAAAAAAAATTTTGAAAATTTTTCAGTTTTTGTATAAAAATCAGTCGAAGAAGAGAAAAAAGGTTCTCTAAAAAAAAGGGGCTCACTATCAAAAAAAACCTCGGGTTAGCCTCAAAAAAAGGTATCCCCCTGATTTTTTTTAAAAATTTTCCCCCTACTATTTTTCAAATGGTAACAAACGGCAACATTTACAAATTTAACCCGATATGCAAGCCCCTATTCAAAAAAATTTTTGGGTTTCAAAGAAAAATTTTCCCTTCGTAAAAAATTTTTGTTGAGTGCCCAAAAAGGGTCTTTTTTGCTCTTTTTTTGGGTTAAATCTGCGTAAACGAAAAAAACGAAAAAAGGAAAAAATGTTCCCTATTTAAAAAAAAAACCTTTTTTGTTTAAAAAACCTTTTCCCCCCTTGTTTTTAAATTTATTTTTAAAGTGCCAAAAGGGTTCTTTTTTTTTGGTTTGGCTTAAAGGTTCATGCTGCTGAAAAAAGGACAGAATTTTCCCAAATTTTCCTTTTCCCCAAAAAAATCTTGTTTCAAATAATAATTTTTTCTTGCTATTTTTTTGGTGAGTGCCCCAAAAGGTTATTTTTTGGCTGCTTTTTGGGGTCATGCTGCTGTAAAACACAGCGATAGAAAAATGCCCCTATTCCCAAAAACCCTTTTTTTAAAAACTAATTTTTCCTTCATGCTAATTTTATTCGGGAGTGTCCCAAAAGGTCATTTTTGGGCTGGTTTTTGGGGTCGGGCCACTGTAAAAGACAGCGATAGAAAAAAGGGTGCATTGGAAAAAAACTTTTTAAAAAAATATAAAATTTCTTTTTTTCCCCAAATTTTATTCGAGTGTTCAAAAAGGGCCCTTTTTTTTTGGGGGTTTTTGGGGGTTTCGGGCTATTTAAAAGGGGTGCCAGGAGTCCCAATAGGGCAGCACTGCTGTCGGGGGGCCCTAATAAAAATTTGGGGCCCAGTGAAAATTTTAAAAAACAAGTAACTAGAAAAGGATAGGGGCCCCTTTTGATTTAGCGCATGGGCCCAAAAAACGGAAAATGAATAAACTGATGGCACCCGGGCAAACCATTTCACCACTAAAAATCCGGCCCTCCAGCTGAACCTCCATTTTTCCCCGTTGGGAATTTTTCTTGCTGCCACCAAAATATATGACAAATTTTTTTCTTGGGCTCGGGTGGCAAAAAGGGGGAAAAAAAGGGGGTTCCTGCCAGTTTTTCCAAAAAAAACCAAAATTTTCCCCAATAGTGTCCTTTTAAAGTGAAAAAAGGGGCCCCCGGGGCAGCTGCAAAGTGCTGCACCCTCCAAAAAAAGGCAAACGCTGTCCACTTTCTTTTCATTGCCTTTAAAAAAGGAAAAAAAGTATTTTAAGCCTTTTTGGAATTTTTTTTTTTTCCCCCTTTTTTAGAGCCAAAAAATTTTTTTTTCTTTAAAAGGGGTTTTTTTTGCATTCGTTTTTTTCCATTTTTTAACTTTTTTTGGGTTGGTAAATTTCCAACCAAAAGGCCCCCCCCGTAAAAAACCCCGGTTTTTAATAAAAATTAACCTAAAATCCCCATTAAAAACTTTAAAAAAATTGGGAAAAAAACAAACCCAAAATCAAATTTTAAAAAAAAAACTAAAAACCCCCCCGGAAAAAAAAAAAAATCCCCAAAAATTTTAAAAGTTTTGTCAAAAAAAACAGGAAAAAATTTCCCCCCAAAAAACAAAAAAAAAAAGGTCTTTTGTTCCCTTTGGGCATTTTCCCAAAAAAAAAATTAACCTTTAAAGAAATGGTTTTTTTCCCCCCTTCCCCAAGCCCCTTTCGGGGCCCCCAATGGTTTACCCCACATAAACCCCAAACCCCCTTCCCCAGGTTTTCCCCCAATAAAAACCCTGTAAAAATAAAATGACCCCCCAAATCTTAAAAACCCCAAACTTCCGGCCAAAAAAGGAACCCCAACAAGGCCCTTTTCTTAATGTTCCTTTGGGTTTTGAAAAAATGCAAAAATTGTTCCCAAAGCCCCCCCGGTTAAAAAATCTTTAAAAAGGAAAAAACCCCAAAACCCGTTTTCCTTCCGAACAAAAAAATAAAAAATTTGGGAAAGGAATTCCCCCATCGTTTGTCCCCCTTTGAAAAAGAAATTAAAAAATTTTTAAAACCCCCCAAGAAAAAGGGGGAGGAAAAACCTTCCCAAAGGTATCCTTTTGGAAAATTGAAAAAAAACAAAATTTTCTCTTCCCCCAAATTCCCCCCCCCTTGGGCCCCCCCCCCCCTGAACCCCCTTTAAACCCCTTTCCCAAAAATGATGGTTTAAAAAACCAAAAAAAAGCCCCCCCCCCCAAAAAAAACCCCCCCCCCCCCCGGGGGGACCCTCAAAAAAATTTAAAAAAAAAACCCAAAAAAAATGTTTGTCAAAAACCCCCCCCTATTCCCCATAAAAAAAATCCAAAAAAACAAGCCCCCAAAACTTTAAAAAAAATTTAATCCTCCCTGCCCCCGCCTCCCGCAAAAAAAAAAACCCTTTCACCGGGGGTTCCCTACCCCCCCCCAATTGCCCAAAAAAAGCTCCCAAAAGTACGAATTGTGGCCCCCAAAAAACCAACCCCCTAACCAAAAAATTTTCCCCCCCCCCGTTCCCTTTTTCCCTCTTCCCCCCCTTTTTCCCCGGTCTAATCCCCCCCAAAACCCCCCCCTTTGGAAAAAGGAAAAAAATTTTCCCCCCGGGGGGCCCCCCCCCCCCCCGGGAAAATCCACACCACACACAAAAACACCCCCCCCGGGGTCCAAAAAAATAATGTAGGGTTGGTTTTCCTTTTTTAAGGAAGTACCCCCCCACATCTCCCCTCCCCCAATTGCCCCCTTTTTTCCCCCCGGGGGAAAAATTGGTTTGGAAGAGGGGAAAGGGGGGGGGTTATAAAATAAAAGTAGGTGGGGTTGAATTGGGGGGGTTGGGGAAAAACCCCCTTTTTGGGAGGTGGGGGAAAAAAGGGTTTTTTGGGGGGGGGGGCCGGCCCAACCCCCAAAACCAATTTCCCAAAACTGTCCATCTATTAAAAAAACCCAAACCCCAAACCTGGGCAAAACTACTTTTTCTATCCCAACAAAAAACCCAAAAAATCTTAATTAAAAATTTTACCAAAAAAACCCCAAACCCCCGGAAACAACCCAAAAATTTAAAAAAAAAAAAAAGAAATAAAGGAAATAAAGAATAAAGATGAAAAAAATTAAAGAAAAAAAATAAAGAAAAAAAAAATTAAAAAATAAAAAAACAAAAAAATAGATTTAAAGGTTAAGGGAAGGTAAATGAAATTTATTTTTTAAATTTTTCCCTTTTGGTAAAAAACCCCTGGCCCCCCCCCAAATCCCCCCAAAAAAGGCCCACACCAAGCCCCCCCCTGAAACCCGTTTTGAAAAAAAAAATTCCGGCAAATAAAACCCCCAAAACCTTTTTGGGAGTAAACCCCCCTGCCCCAATAAAATGGGAAGAATCCTCCCCCCAAAACCCCCCCCAACCCCCCCCCAAAATTCCCCCCCCCCGGCCCAAAAAAAAATTTAAAAATGTTTTTACAAAAAAAAAAACCCTGAAAACCAATGGAAAAAGGGCCCCATCCCAAATTAAAAATTGGTACAAGAAATTTCCCAAAATTTCCCCCTTTTCCCAATTTTAAATTAAATTAATTTCCCTTTTTTTACCCCAAAACCCCAAAAACCCCCTTCCCCCCCCAAATGTAATTCCCCCCAATAACCCCATTTCCCCCAAACACCCCAACCAGGCAAAAACAACCCCCCAAAATTGATACCAGAAAAAAAAATCAGGTTTTTCATAGTTTCCCAACCAAACAAAAAAACATTTAAGAAAAAAAAAGCAAAAAAAAAGCTAAAAGATACATCAAATATTGTCTTTTCTTCAATAAAAAAAAACCCCCAAAAAAAAAGGGGAAAAAAATAAAATTTTTAAAAAATAAATTTAATAAGTTTCCCCAACCCGGGGAACCTTTCCAGGTTTTTAAAATAATGTTTAAAAGTGGGTTTATTAAAAAAATCCACCCCTATTATTTTAAAGGGAGAAAAGTCTGTTGAAAAAAAACCTCAAAAATTTTCCCCAAAAAATAAAATTTTTCCCCCCTTAAAACAAAAAATTATTTAATTTCAACCTTTGGTATTTTCCCAAAAGGTAAACCCCCACAGAAAAGATTTTAAAGAAGAAATTGGGTGTGGGGCTGCGGGAAAAGGGGGTTTTAAAATTTTTAAAAGGGCCCCGAAAAATTTGGTCCCCCCAAAGCACCCAAAAATTTAAATTAAAACGTTTATTGGGTTTAAAAAATTAAAATTTGCCAAAAATGGAAAAAAACCTCCAACCCGGGTATAAATTGAATTCCACTCAAAAAATTCCCCGGAAAAAGAGAAGGGGTTGGGGAACAAAAAAAGGGAAAATTTTGTTTTAAAATTCAAAAAACCCTTCCCAAATTCCCGGAAAAAAAAAACCGAGAGTTTGGGGGTAAAACCGTGTAAAACGAAAAGTGGTTGGCCTTTAAATTAAAAAAAATTTTGCGACCCAAAACCCCCCGTTACATTAAAGCCAAAGCAACCCCCTGGGAAGGGAAAGAACCAACCTCAAACCCAATTTCAAGATAACCCAAACCCCCCAAAAGACCCCCCATTCTTGGGGAAACCCTCACCCCCAACTATAAAAAATCCCGAAAAACCCTCCCCCCCTTTAAAAACCCACCCCCCCCAACCAAAAACTTGATTAAAAAAAGGTGCGCCCCCCTAAAGCCCTTAGTAAAAAGACCAAAAATTTAATTCAGAAAGGGGGTTCCTAAAAAACCCCTTTCCCAAAAACCATCGTTAAACCAATTTTTTTTTGGGGAATTTGGCCCCCTGAAGCCAAAAAATGTCCAAAACCCGGCCTTTAAAAAAAAAATTTAAAAACAAAACAAAAAACACAAAGGAAAAAAATAAAAAAAATTAAAATTAAAATCAAACCCCCTTTTCCCCGGAAACCATTAAAAAAAAAAACCCCCCGGAAAAAAACCCAAAACCCCCAAAAAATTCAATTTTGGGTCAAAAATTTTTGGCCCAAAAACACCAAAAAATTAAAAATTTTCCCGGGGAAACAAAAAAACCCAAATTTTTAAATTAAAACCCCCAAAAAAAATTTTTTCCTGGCAAAATTTACAAAGAAGGGAATTACAAAAATTTTTCCCCCCCCAAGGTTCCCCCCCCTTAAAAAAACCCTTTTAACCCCTACAAACCCCCTATTTTGGGGTCCCCCCACCCCCCCCCAAAAAACCAAAACCCCCCAAAGGGTTAAAAAAACCCCTTGTTCTACACCAAAAACCCCCCCAAAAAACCCTTTTAATTTTCCCCAAAAAATTTTTTTTCCTGCCCTAACAAAAGGGGAAAAAACCCCACAAACTTTTTTAACGAAAAAACCGCCAAGTAAACACGCCCCAAAAAAAAAAATGGCCCCCCGGATGCTTAAAATTTCCCCTTTTGCCCCCAAAATTTAAAAAAAATCCAGGGGGTTAAAAAAAGCGTTGAAAACTAAAAAGAAAAAAAAAAAAAACAGGTTTTAAACCGCCAAAAAAAAGAAAACCCCTTTTAAAAAAATTCAAACCGCAAGGGTTTAAAAAATTAAGCCTGTTTGTGCAAAAAAAAAATTACACAAAGAAAACTGGCCCACAAACAAAAAGTAAAAATTTTTTCCCCCAAAAATTTGGGGCCAAAAAAACCAAAAAGGGAAACCCAAAAAACTTGGAACGGGTTTTCCCATTTGGATTTCAAAAAAAAATTTTTTTAAAAAAATTTACCAAAATAAAAAAAGAAAACCCCTTTAAAACAAAAAAATCCCCCCCCCGGTAAAAATTTAAAAAAAAACCCCAAACAGAATGCCCCGCCCAGGGGGGAAATTTTTCCCAAAAAACCTTTGCAGGGCGGGGTTTTCAAAAAAACCTTCCAGGCCCGGGTCCGCAGCCCCGAAAAAGGGGAAATGCGCACAGGGGCCCAACCCCGGTGGGGCCCCAACAACTGGGGGGGTTTTCAAATCTACGGGCCGTGGCTAAAATTTGCCCCCAAAAGGGTTTTTCTTTTAAATTGGTTAAACTTGGGGTAAACCCAAAAAACTTTTTTCCCCTCCCAAAAAATGGAAATTGCCCAAACCCCAGGCAAAAATTCTGGGGAAAAACGCAAAACCCCAACCCCTATTTGGCTTTGCCCGGGAGCGGGCAGCGGCCCTCACCTGCCTAAAACCCGCCCTGCCCCCAAAACTGGTTCCCTCACCAAAAGATCAAACAATGAGGTCGGGGAAATAAAGCCCCAAACTGTAAAAAGCGGGGATGAAAAAAAATTTGGGGAAAGGGCAGTAAACCCCAAGCTATTTGGCAGTGAAGAAATGGGGCCAAAAATATCCCCTGTTTCCCTTGAAAGAAAAGGCACAAAGTATAAAAATGTGGAAAAGTGGCACAGGAGGTAAAAGTTGTGGGGGGTTCGGGCCTTTTCAAAACCAAGACCGGTGATAAAGGGACAGCAGTGACGATAAAAACAAAAAAATAAAATGTTTAAATGAAGCCTAACCCAAAACCTTGCAAGCGGGTTGAACCCCCAAGGGAAAAACCTCTCAGGAGGGGAGGGTTAAAAATTTTTTCCCAGGCCCAGGGGCCAAAAAGCCAGAAAAATGGGTTTGGGTGGGCCGGGGATTTAAAACCCAAGGGTTAGCAGCAGGGGAAAGGGTCGGGGAGAAAAAAAAGGGGGTAAAAAAAAATGTTAAAGAAAACCCCCAAAACGCAGGTCCAATGAAAAGTAGGGCCCCAAGGTTCCCAAAAAGCCGGGGCCCGCGGCCGGCCCGTAAGTAAAAACCCAAAAGGTTGCCAAAAAGGTTGGGAAAAACACAACCCCGGGCCCAGGGGATTTTTCCCTTTTCAAAAAAGGAAAAACCGGGAAAAACCAATTTAAAATGGGTTAATGTAAAATTTTCCCAAAAGAAAAGGGTTTGGCCCCCAAAACCTAAACCCCGGGCCACCACCCCCCTGGGTAAACCCCCCCAGCAGCGTCCCCCACCCCGGGTTGGGCCTGGGAAAAAACCCGTGGTTTGGGAAGTGGTGGGCCCATCCTGCCCCCGCAGCAACAGAAGGGGGCCAGTGGCACGAAACCCATTGCACCCAGTCCAAGGCCCAAACCCCCCTTCTGCAAAAAGGGGAGCTTTTTTCCTCTTTTGACATCATCTCCCGGTCCAGATGCCCTTTGTTATCCTTTCGCTAAAAAAGGAAGGCGCCACATCGTTCAGGCAAGGGGAATTGAAAAAGAGAAAAAAAAAATATGCGGTCCACCACCCAAAAAGGGGAAAAGCAAGCTACCGGGCTCCTGTCCAAGAGTTTGTTTTTAAATTGAAAAAAGCCCCCTCCCTTTCCCCAATGGGGGCCCTTTTGCCCTTTTTCAAAAACTAATGGCTTGTGCTGACCGAAAATGGAGAGTTCCAACCGAAAATTTAAAAATTTTAAAAAAAAGGCAGAAACCAGCACTTCATAAAAATTTAAACCCCAAAAAATGGGTCAGTCCTTGGGCTTACCCGGGTTTTTTTTCCAAGGTTCCCCGGCAGCGCGGACGTCTGGAGCTGTAACTACGGCCCAGGGCAAGTACAATGCCCTTTAAAACGGCCCCGGTTAAATGTGCTTCCTGCCCCGGGCACACCAACAATTTTGGAAAAAGGAGACCCCGTTTTCTCCTCCACTTGTCAAATTGGGGCCCTCCTGCCCCAATGTCCCGGGGGCCTCCTCCCCTCCCCCCCCCCACCACCACCATCTCAGCCTCCACAAGTTTTGCTCCATCAAACCCAAAACCTTTTGGGGAGGGCCCCAGGGGGTGTCACGCATTTTCTACCCCCGGGCCCTTGCCTCGGCGAACAAAGTCCACACAGGGGGGGAACTGCTCCGCGTCATGCAGAAAGATATCGATGTGGGGGTTTTCCTCCAGCGCCAACTGCAAATGGGAACCATGGGGGAAGGGAAAAAAGGGGAGCAACATGTTTGTCCCCCGCTGACCGAAAAAGGGGTTTGTCCCATGCCCCGTAGGGCGCAGTGTTCAATCGGGTTTGAAAAAAGGGCCCCTGAAGTTTTCCCAAACCGATTTTTTCAATAAATTTGAAAAATGGCCTAAAAACTGTGAAATCCCAATTTAAACCAAATTCCCTAAAAACCAGGAACACCCCCTCTGCATGGCAAAACCAGCCTCCCCCAACACCCCCCCCCCCTGATATGAAAATTTTTCCACCGTTGAAATTCCCCAAGCCTGCCCAAATTTGGGGACCAACTTTTATAAAACAAAAAAAAAGGCCATTAACGATTTTTTGAGGGATCCAGGCGGACAGGAGAAACCCCCCCTGTGCAATTTTTAAATGTTAGCCATGACAGCTCGGGCGGGGACACCCTGCCTTTTGTTAAAGGCCCAAATTTGAGGAGGCCACTTTTATTTGTCATCACCCAGGAAAGGGTTTGAAAAACGTCTTTCCCAACTGCTTCATGTCCGGAACAAAAATCTAAAAAAACCCCTGCCCTGGGAAAAAGGGGACGGAGACGTGGAAAATTTACATCTAAAGGGCCACATGACCCGGGTTTGGGGACTGAAATGGGGGGAAAGGGGGAAAGGAAAATTGAAGGCAGAAGTTTTTGTCTGGTGAAAAAAGTGGATTTTCTACCCGGGTTTGACAAAAGGAGGAAAAGCGGGAGCACTGGGGGAGGTAAATGGAAAATAAAGGAAGTTTGAGGCAGATACCCGCAAGCCCGGGCAGTATACAGTGGAGATGGGGGGCAGGGAGCCCCTTGGGATTCACTTGTGCAGATAAACCCCAGCTTTCTGTTTTTCCCCGGGTTTGTGAACAGCCAAATATCAGCATCCGAAAGGGGGAAAGGGACTTCTGGCTCTCCACCCTTTTGGGACCCTCCGCAAAACCGGCCCCCAAAAATGGGAGCCTTTTTCCCCAGCATTAAAAAGGGAGGAAAAAACTAAAAATACTATGGGAAAATCCACCATAGTCATTGGTCCTGCCTAGGGTGCGGCATAGTCCCCCTCTGACAGGCCCTGCCCGGGGGGGTTTCTTCAGCCCTCCCCGTACAAACGGGCCGCGGCGGCGGAAAGGAAGGTGGGGGGGGGGGGGGGTAGGATCATACCACCCCAACACAAGCAACCTAAGTCTGGGTCAACTGAGCTAAATCCCTTTACCCGCCAGTGAGGGGGGTAGTCGCCACCCACCCCAAGGCAAAAACCCGGGAACCGCCCCTGAACCAACGGTGATGGCCTATTTGGGAACAGCACCCTGCCACCCCAGTTAAAAAAAGTTTCCGTTTGGATTTACTGGAGCCCAAACGGTTTGTGGGGGCCCCGAAACTTGCCGTTTTTGCAGGGAAAAACTGTCCTGCCCGGCCAGTAGCGGGGCGAAAAGAGGGGGGTTTCCCAAGTGTGGCGGGGGCATGGGTTTCCCCAAAGGGAAACCCCCCTTGTTCAGGGGAAATGGGGAAACAAAACTGACCTTTGTAAAGATGAATAAGGCTTTGGAACGGCGAGGTTTTCCCCCCCACCAATCCTTAGGGGCCCCAACTACATCACCATGAAGCCTCCCCCAAAACCCTGGGAAGGAAATGGGGGTTTTGGGTTAAAACTACCGGCCTCACCAAAACTATTCTGAGGGCCGCCCACCCCCCGGGATGCCACACATCTCCCGACATTTCCCCCCCAAAACCAACCCATTTTTTACCAGGGACGGGAATTGCCCCCCACCTCCACAGCCCCTTTTTGTGCCACTTATGACCTCATGCTGCTGCGGCTCCCGTGCCCTCCAAAACTGGGGTCATTTCCCACTCTGGGGCCCTACTACTTTTTTGGGCCACCCCAGAATTCTTGTGCCACTGCTGACCTCATGCTGCCTGCGGTGACCTCACACTCGTCTTTTGTGCCACTTCTACCTCATGCGCTGGCTGCATGACCTCCACACTGGGATTTGCCACTCTGGGGCCCTACTATGTTTTTCCCACCTCCAGAATTTCAATTGTGCCACGCCTCCCTCATCGCGCCCCCGTGCCCTCCAAAGTGTCTTTGGCCACTCTGGGCCACCCCTTTTTTTTTCCCTTTTTCCAAATTTTATTGGCCACTGTCACCTCATGCTGCTGCGCTGTCGGCCCCCACACGTGCCTTTGCCACTCTGGGCCTACTCCTGATTTTGCCACCTCCAGAATGTCATTGTCCCACTCCGACCTCATGCCTGCTGCTTCTGACTTCCCCCTGTGTCTTTGGCCCATCTTGGCCTACTACTTTTTTTTGCCATTTCCCAGAATGTCATTGTGCCACGTCTGACCTCATCTGCTGCTGCTGCGGGCCTTCCACACTGTTCATTGTCCCACTTTTGTGGCCTACTCTTTTTTTTGCCACCTCCAAATGTCATTGGCCCTGCCTGACCTCATGCTGCTGCGCCGGACCTCTACCGTGCATTTGCCACTCTGTGGCCTACTCTTTTTTTGCCACTTCCAAAGTCATTTGCCCTTCTGACATCATGCTGTGCGCTGTCGGTCCCCTCCACACTGTGCCCATTGTGCTACTCTGGCCTACTCCTGTTTTTTTGGCCCCCTTTCCAGAATTTTTCTTTGTGCAACTGCCCCGACCTCATGCGCTGCTGCCTGACCTCCACACGTGTCATTGTGCCACTCGTGGCCTACCCTGTTTTTGCCACCTCCAAAATTTTCATTGTCCCAAACTGTCTGACCTCTGCTGCTGGCCCGTCACCTCCACTCCGTACAATTTGACACCTGAGCTCTCGCTTGTTTTTTTTCCAGCTTTTGCTTCATGACTTATCGGGCAACATTCCTGCTTCAGTTTTTGGTCATTTTTGCCCTCTTTAAGGCCCAGGAATTTTATAGTGAAACATTTTAAAGCGGCGGGAGTCATCTGCGGGTTTATACAAAAAAACAACATTGTATAAACCAAACCAAGCCCCCCTGCATATTTAAGCAGGGACAATGTTCACAGCCCCCCCCAGGCCTGTGCAGCGGAAATAGCGTTTTTAAACCCATTCGTGCCGAAGTAATTGGGGTTGAAAAAAATTTTGTCGGAAAAATTCGGGGAAGGACCGAAACTAATTTTTGAAAATTTCCCCCCATCCTAGTCCCCGGCTATAAGTTGGGACCCCAACATTCAGTACTGGGTCCGCTTTTATTCAAATTATTGATTAATGATATAGAGGATATGAGTAGTACTCCTGTTTCTATTTTTTCACATGACACCAAGCTATGTAGTGCAATGTATGGAAGATGTTCATGAATTGCAAACAGACCTGGACACACCGAGTGTTTGGGCATCCACTTGGCAAAAGAGGTTCAATGTAGATAACTGTTAAGTAGTGTTGCTATGAGCTCTGATTGGTTGCTATGGGATCTGATTGGTTACTCCGAGATGTAGGTGGTTACTATTGGCTCTGTGTGGTTGCTATGGGCTCTGATTGAGTGCTATGGGTTCTGATAGGTTGCTATTAGTTCTGATTGGTTGCTATAGTTTGATTGGTTGCTGTGGGCTCTGATTGGTTGCTATTAGTGTTTGGCGATTTTTTATAGACAAAGTTGAAATCGTCAAGTTTTTTTAGGTATCGATTTTTTAGATCATGCAATAATTTAAAATCTGTGCACATCTATTAAGATCGCGCCATTTTTCGGCGCTTCTGTCTTTTTTGGGGGCCAGCAAATCAGCTTTCAAAAAGCAGGGGGAAAATGTTGTGCGACCAGACTGGATTAATTGTTGTGATTTGGCTAAAAAACACAGACCCGTTTTACATAGAAAGCCCTTCCTGTTCATGACAGTGTCCTCACTCTCAAGCAAAGGCTGCCTCTGCTTTTGTCCCAAAAAAGCCGGGGGAAATTTTTATATTTCTTCACAGAGAAACCTCTACTATTTGCTTACCTTACATTTATTAATTAAGATGGAAGATTTTAAAGTTAGGAAGAGAATTTAAAGGACAAACTACCCCTGTAAAACACGGGGGGGGGGGAACGGGGGGGGGTCCCCGCGGCAAACAGACAAACCTATAAAAATACTGGATAAATTCACCAAGACTTAGGTAACTTGCAATGCTTATTATTAACAGTTTTCTATTGAAATTTCCGGGGTATTGGGGAGCCTGAAATTATAGGATACACATCTTTTCTAGTAAATGCAGGGTCTCTTTTTTAGGTGCAAACCCACTTTTTTTTATAGTTATACATTCAATAGGTGTTCATTTTCAATTTGCCCATTTCCCCTTTTGTTGCACTTAAATTAAATCCACAATCTGTGCCAGCACAGGTTATATCCAAAAAAACCCCTTTTAAATCCGAAAAAATTTCAGATACGTTTTTTTAAATTTGGCGCACTACAGCTTTTTTTCATTGGGCCCTTGCACTTTAAAAGGGAAAACGCAATTTTTTACATGAAAAATTTCTCCTCCCTCTCGTAGAAACCGATCGGGTCGGAAAAAAGGCAAATCAGGAAAAAAAAAGCGAAATTTGGTTTCCCTTTTTAAAAATTAACAACACCGTATCCCACAACAATTTGGGTGCTAAACCGGTTTACTGTAAAATGATCGGACGCACAAATCGAGTTTATTTTTATTTAGAACTTTCGGTGGTGGGGCGGCCCCCCGCCTTTCCCGCCCGTTTGAACGCCCCCGGGGGCCTCCAAAGGAAGTGGGGGTCCGGGAGAATATTTTTTAAAAGAAAAACCCCAAAAGGCTAATTAAAAGGAGAAGGGTTTTGAAGGAGCGCTATAAAAAAAAAACACTTATAAAAAATTATCGAGTGAAAATTTTAAAAAAAAGGGGGGGAAATTTTTTTCAAAGAAAAAACCTTTTTTCATGGAAAAACACTCCATTTTAAACAGTTTCTTAATGAAAAAAGGGAAAAAAAGACACGCCCTTTTATACAATCCCAATTGAAAAAAGAGGCTACAATGTGGCAACATGTAAACAAAAGTTTTCCCCTTTTCAAAAAATATTTAAGCCATTTCTTTTGATTTTTTAAAAAGAAAAAATGGGAAAGATAACCATCAAAAAAATGGCTAAAAAAAAAAATCCCTTTTGGCCCAATATAAAAAGAATAAAAAAAAACTGCACTGAGGGGCATGAATTTCAAATACAAAAACCAGTTCTAACACAAAAAATTTTTCAAAAAAAATATTTTGAAAAAAATTTTAGAAGGGAAACTTGAAAAAAACAGAAGTTTAAAAAAACCAAAAATAAGTATCTGGAAACATCCCACAAAAATAATAAAAGAAAAAAAAAAAATTTTTACATAAAGTTTTTTTAAAAAACTCATTTCAACCCCTTAAAGAACAATTCAGGATATTTTTAAGAAAACATTGGAGTCTTCCCGCTTAGAGATCCAGGTTTGAAAGGTGTTTACCTTTACGCCCTAAAAATTTGGATAAGACCCCTAAAAATCTTTAAAAAATTTTTTAGCGCCTTCAAAATTAAAAAAAACACAGTGAAGAGTCTATAGTCCCAAAATTCTTTTTACCCCTAAAGGCTTCGTTCCCCTTGCAAAAACCATTG
Organism: Phyllomedusa bahiana; assembly: GCA_025379985.1. Classification (NCBI taxonomy): domain Eukaryota; kingdom Metazoa; phylum Chordata; class Amphibia; order Anura; family Hylidae; genus Phyllomedusa; species Phyllomedusa bahiana. The sequence continues at coordinate 32,548 of JAODAL010021408.1, read as the reverse complement.
CTGTTAAATGTTGTGATCAAATGGTCACCGGGACTTTATTTTTAAAAATCTACATCAACAGGTAGTTTTTTTAAAAAAAAAAGAAATAACCTTTAAATTTTTCAAAATTCGTTTGTTGGGTATTTGAAAAACTTTTATTTTTAAAATCCAGTATTAGGAAAAACAACGACAAAACTCTCTAGGAGACTCGGGGAACCAACGTTTTGAAGCCCGACAAGGGAATTATTTTTTAAATCCAAAAACCCCAAAATCTATTTGGGAAACTCATAACACCAGAGACCCAATTTTTTATTCAGCCCAAAAGAATACATTCCATCTTATATTCCAGATAGAAAAAAAAAAATTAGGTTTAAGGGAAAAAATTTGGATGTAAACCCTATTTAAAACCCATAAGCCATAAAATCTGAAAAGAAGTACAGGGAAAAAATTATTTAAAAATAGAATGAGAAAAAATGTATACCCTATATATATTTTATAAAAATATTTTTCCCGGGCAAATATTTTTATTTTATATTTTTAATTTTATTATATGAAATTTTTTTACAGAGTGAATTTTTATTTAAAAAGTAAATGTAATTTTTAAAAAGTCAATTTAATTTTAAAAAAATAGAATAATTTTAAATACATACGATGCACAAAGGGGGGGATAAAACATTATATATAAGCAAATTATGTGTGGTTTTTTTTTGTCGTATTTTTGTAAAAATTTTTTTAATTTTTTTTATTTTTCAAAAATCAAATTAATTGTGGATTTTTTTTTTTTTGTTTTTATGCCCTTATTATCATTTTTTTTTTATATTAATCGTTTATTAAAAGGTAAATTATTATATAATTTTTTAATTTTTTGTGAAAAAAACCAAGTATTTTTTAAAGAATGGAAAAACTTTTTTTACATGTTCCAAAAAATATACCTCATTTTCAATCGGGGTGTGTATAAAAACTGGGCTTTTTCCCTTTAAAAATAAGCCAAACTGATGAAAAGGGGGTGTTTTTCCCCTTAACCCCGTTATGCCTTTTAATAATTCCCCCCTTTTTTTAAAAATTTTTCACCTGAAATTTTATATTTAGTGTTTTTTCCTATAGCGCTCCTACAAGCCATACTGCAATTTTGTAGTCACCCCAGGGGAATTGATAGGTGCCAAAAAATACCTTTTATTATCCGAATACATTTCAGATACGTGTTTTTTGACTTTGGCGCACTACAGCTTTGTTCATTGAGGCACCTTGCACTTAAATGTGAATGCATCAATTTTGTAGTCACCACTTGTGTTGAGTGATTTTTATCGACAAAGTTGAAATCGGCAAGGTTTTTATGGTGATCGAAATTTCCAGATCATGCGATAATTAAGGTTAAAATCTGAGCATCATCTATTAAGATCGCGCCTTTTTCGGCGCTTCCTGTAATTTTGGCGGCCAGCAAATCAGATTACAGAATAGAGCAGGGTGAGATGTGTGTGCGACGTCATGCGGGGATGTGTATGGTTGCGATTGGCTGGAAAAATCACATGACCTCGTGTTACATAGATCGGGGTTTCCTGTTTCAGCATCAGTGTCTCTCAGCGGTCTCATAGGGATAGGACGGCGCTCGCTGTGGCAAACAAGTCACGAAATTTAGTCTATTTTGCACAGAGAAACCTCTACTAATAGGTGATCTCAATTTAGTTAAATAGAGATTTGAAGATTTATGTAGTTAGCTAGAGAATTTTAAAGAGCATCACCGCTGTAAATTCAAAGCGGAGGGAGGCGGGTGAGAGGGGGGGCCCCCGCGGCAAAACAAAGAAAGCTCTATCTATAAAGAAAACTGGATAAAGTTCACCAATTAGTTTTAGACATTGTAGGGAATATTTTATTAATAACAGTTGCTATTGAAATATTTCTGGATATGGGCAGCCTGAACTTATATTGGATACACATCATTTTAGTAACTGAGGTCTCTTTGTAGGTGCAAAAACCCACTTTTACATCAGTATAATTCAGATATGTGTAATTTTAATTTTACCCATTAACTGTGACTGTTGATATGCCAAAACTTGAGTTAAATTACAATCGGCAATCTTGTAGTCAGCACAGGTTGTTTGTTGCAAAAAAATCGTGTATATAACGAAAAATACAGTTACGGTTTTTTGACTTTGGAAAACCACCCACATAAAAATTTATTGACGCAGCATCCAGTAAATCTTAAAACACAATTCTATATTCACAAAAGGGAATTGAAAAGGTCAAAAAACCGTTATTTACAAAACATAAATTACGTGTTTTTGATTTTGCAACCCAGTTGTCATTGACCAGAAATCAAGTAAATCTTAAAACAGCAAATCTATATTCAACGGGTGAATTGAAAGGTGCAAAAATACCGTTTATTATACCAAAAAACATAAATTAGTGTTTTTTGACTTTTGCGCACCAGCTTTTTTATTGACAGCACCCACGTAAATCAAAACAGCAATTCTATAGTCACCACAGGTGAATTGAAAGGTGCAATAAATACCGTGTATTATACGAAAAATAACAGATACGTGTTTTTTGACTTTTGCGCACCAGCTTTGTTCATTACGCAGCATCCACGTAAACTTAAAACAGCAATTCTATATTCACACAGGTGATTGAAAGGTGCAAAAAATACGTGTATTATACAAAAAACATAACAGATACGTGTTTTTTGATTTGGCACCAGCTTTGTTCATTGAAGCAGGCAATCCACGTAAATCTTAAAACGCAATCTATAGTCCCACAGGTGAATTAAAAAGGTGCAAAAAATACCTATTATAAGAAAAAACATAACAATACAGACAAAAACGGGCTCCTTTTCCCGGCATTTTTAACTGGGGGTCAGACAGGTTTAATGGTCATACTGCGGTCCAGGACAGGTATTGTCAATGTCCAGTAAAAACTAAAAGGTGGTGAAAGACTCCTTTTTGCGGCACTTTTTAAATCTGGGGGTCATTCACCACTGGTGAATTGTAGGTGCCAAAAATACCTTTTCTTATCCGAATACATTACAAAATACGTGTATTTGGATTTTTGGCGCACTACAGCTTTGTTCATGAGCAGCTTGCACGTAAATCTTAAAACAGCAATTTTATAGCCCACCACAGGTGAATTGAAAGGTGCAAAAAATACATTGTATTATTCGAATACATTTCAGATACGTGTTTTTTGGATTTTGGCGCACTACAAGCTTTATTCATTGACGCAGCTTGCACATAAATCTGAAACAGCAATTTTATAGTCCCCACAGGTGAATTGAAAGGTGCAAAAAAACCTTTGTATTATACGAAAACATTTCAGATACGTGTTTTTTTAACTTTGGGCGCACTACAGCTTTGTTCATTGATGCAGCTTGCACGTAAATCTGAAAAAGCAATTTTATAGTCACCACAGGTGAATTGAAAGGTGCAAAAATACCGTGTATTATACGAAAACATAACCAGATACGTGTTTTTTTGCACTTTTGCGCACCAGCTTTGTTCTTGGACGCAGCATCCACGTAAATCTTAAAACAGCAATTCTATTTTTCACCACAGGTGAATTGAAAGGTGCAAAAAAATACCGTGTATTATACAAAAACATAACAAAATACGTGTTTTTGACTTTTGCGCCCCCGCTTTGTTCATTGACGCAGCATCCACGTAAATTTTTAAAACAGCAATTCTATAGTCACCACAGGTGAATTGAAAGGTGCAAAAAATACCTATTATTTACGAAAACATAACAGATAAGACATAACAGACTCCTTTTCCCGGCACTTTTTAATCTGGGGGTAGAAGGTTTAATGGTCATATGCGGTCCAGGACAGGTATAGTCAATGCCCAGTGAAACTAAAATGGTGGTTGAAAGACTCCTTTTTGGGGCACTTTTTAAATCTGGGGGTCATGCAGGTTTGGGGCTCATGCTGGGGTTCCAGGACAGGGAATATTCAATGTCCAGTTCAAGTAACATGATGGTTCAAATCTTTACTGCCTTCGGGCACTTTTTAATTTGTGGGTGATGCAGGTTTAAGGTCAGGCTGTGGGCAAAGACAGGGTTTAGTGAATGGTCTGTGACTTTTTTTCTGGACTTTTATAACCTAAGTGTGTTGCCTAAGATGTAGCAAGTATAAATTTGACTGTTTTTGATGTTAATTTAAGCTTCTCCAGCCTTGTTTGGGTGTAATAATGAAGTGTTGTTGCTCTCCTTTGGGACTTTATGGTAATCGCTCATAATCGATGCTCACTATCGAAAAACCTTATCGATAGCGGTCGACTATCGATCGATCTCGATAGCCAACGCAATCGCTCAACACTAGTCACCACAGGTGAATTGAAAGTTGCCAAAAATACCTTGTATTATCCGAATAAATTTCAGATACGTGTTTTTTGCACTTTTGCCAGTCCAGATTTGTTGATAGAGTCACCTTGCAGTTAAATTTGAATCCAGCAATTGTGTAGTTCCCAAATGGTGAATTGATAGGTGCCAAAAAATACCTTTTCTTATCCGAATACATAACAGATACGTGTTTTTTGACTTTGGCGCACTACAGCTTTGTTCATTGACGCAGCTTGCACGTAAATCTTAAAACAGCAATTTTATAGTCACCACAGGTGAATTGAAAGGTGCAAAAAATACCGTGTATTATACGAAAACATTTCCGATACCTATTTTTTGACTTTGGCGCACTACAGCTTTGTTCATTGACGCAGCTTGCACGTAAATCTTAAAACAGCAATTTTATAGTCACCACAGGTGAATTGAAAGGTGCAAAATTTACCGTGTATTATACGAAAACATAACAGATACGTGTTTTTTGCACTTTTGCCAGCCCAGATTTGTTGATAGAGAACCTTGCATTTAAAATTTAAAATCCAGCAATTTTGTTTTGATTAGAGGGATTGAGAATAGCTGTGATTTGCCGTCTTTTAATAAGAGACTTTCCAAAATATTCCATACCTTCTCAAATTGTTTATATTTCTGAACATGGAGCGAAATGCAGGTGGAAAGCGAGCAAAGAGGGGGTAGCACATGGAGGTAGAGGTACGAGAGAAGGTGCTCCTTCAGTGCTGGCGACAACACGCATGCCAGGGATCGTCAGTTGCAGGACCGTCAGGCCTGTCATCGCTGGTTCTGGGCCCTGTGAATCACTTTCACGAACAGCTTCTCCATTCTGTCCTTCTGTGGTTTATGAAACCTGCATCCAGCAGTGTTACCTCCTCGCCCTCCCACTAACGGCCACAAATGTCGTCATCAGCTCCCAGCATCCGTCCAACATGAAGCAGCCCAAATGTCAACTCATGTACCCCCACTGTGGATAATCCATTGTCTGAAGACCTTTTTGATGACAAAATGCGGTTGGGGTCAGAAGCATGTTAAAAGATCAAGAGGATGATTTTGTCTGTCTGACGCCCAGTTACTGATGCCATCAGAGGAGGAGAAGGAACCCGGTCAATCGGCAAAAATCCCGGGCGGTCGGCAAGTCTTGCAGGCCTCTTGCTTGTAGCCCGCAGCTTCTGGATGCAGAAAGTCAGGACGACCAAGTCACCTGTGTTAATGATGATGATGATGACGACATTGCGGATCCACCGTGGTCTTTTCCCGCAGAATTTTGCTTGCGAGCGCTTCATCAGTGGCGAGGAGGAAGACGATGGGGTAGTGTCAATAGGGTCCGCCACACAAAGGGAGAGGGCGGTCGCAGAAGTCCGCTGATATGCTTCCGCCAGCCACGGTCAGCGCAAACGCCGCTCCTCGCTTATTGCCGACAAAAAGGTCCAGGACCTCTCAAGCCTGGCCTTCTTTGAGCAAGCCTCTGATTCACCCAGCGATGTCATATGCCGCCTTTTGCCGTAAACGCATAAGTAGAGGCAAGAACCTTAAGTGGTTAACCAACCACCAAACATGTCTAGTCACATGCAGCGAATGCATGAGTTGAAATGGAGGGAACACTTGGCCAAAAAAGCCAGACCCGACCCCGGGGCCTCCAACCACTGTAACACCCTCTGTCTCCGCCTCCTCCGCCACCACCAAGCGTTTCTCAGCTGCCCATGTCTCTCAGCGTCATGATCAGGGATCAGCCTCCGCTTCAGCCTCCACCGTCGCCCAAGTACCACCAGCACCACCAGAGACCCATCCTACCCCTTCTCCTTCCCCCATTTTTGACGACCTGCCCCGCCATACAGCGGCCAGTCTAGCAGCCAGTTTTCTGTCTTCCAGGTTTGGGAGCAGAAGAAACACTTTAAACCCAAACCATCCCAAAGCCAAAAGCCTGAATGAGGGCATTGCCAGGCTTTTGGCCTTGGAAATGTTGCCTTTCCGTCTGGTGGACACAGATGGGTTCCGCCACGTCATGGCCCTTGCCTGCCCCAATACCAGATGCCGAACAGGCATTTCTTTGCCAGAAAAGCCGTCCCTACCCTGGCAGCACGTGTCATCTAAAATTTCAAGCGCGTTGTTTTGCATCTGTGGCCGGAAAAGTCCATCTGACCACCGGGCACATGGACTAGTAAGCACGGCCAAGGCCGCTATATCACTGTGACAGCTCACTGGGTTAGCTGGGTGGATGTCTCTGGGGGTGAAGGTGGCTTTCAGGCTCGGCGCACGCTCTTCAAAACCGCAGGGATGGTGCAGGGCTCTTTCCCCCAAGGTCCTCTGGTGGCATCACGTGCTCAGAGAAACCAAGCCGTTTTGAAATCAATCTGTCTTGGAGAGCGTCCCCACACAGGTCAGGAGCTGTGGACGGCTCTCCGCAACGAGACCGAGCGATGGCTGGGTGACAAGAACCTTGTGCCAGGCAAGGTGGTATGCGATAACGGGCAAATCTGTGGCCGCTCTTTAAAATCGGGAGGCTGGAGCAACACCCTTGCTGGCACATGTCATGAACCTGGTCGTTCCAGAAATTTTTAAAGAGCTACCCCGGTCTTGGGCTTTCTGCTGAAGAAGGCTCGAGGTCTGAGTTCGCACTTCCGCCGTTCGCCACCCTGCTTCGTCCGCCTGGTGCGTTGCAGCGTCAGCTCGGCCCCCCCGTCACCGTTTCTATTGTTGACGTGGCAACACGCTGGAATTCCACCCTCCACATGCTCCAGCGATTGTGGCAGCGCGCAATGCCATTACGCAGTACGAAGTGACCATGGCTGACAAGGGGCGGTGCGGACCTAGGGGTGTTGAGCACCCAGAGTGGAGGCAGGTGAAAGAGCTCTGCACCATCCTTGCCAGTTTTGAAGAAGCCACCAAATGGTCAGTGCGGACAATGCCCTTGTCAGCATGAGCATTGTGGTGAAACTTAGTTCTGAACGATCGTTGGACACTCTGAAACAACAGGTCCCGTCAGCGACGGAGGAGGATACAGACAAAAGATGCGGACACGGAGCCTTTCTCACTGTCAAATCCCAAGGCCCGACAGTTTCACAATTTCAAACGGTCTTCATTAGGCAGTGGTTCGGGGGCCAGAGCTAGTGCAAGGTGGCGCATCAGCTCTCAGGGTGCATCATCTCAGGCAAGTCAGGGCTGTGTTGAAGCTGTGCCCGGGGGCAGCGGGAGGAGGAGGAGGAGGTATTCCTAGACACCGTTTTTACCGACGTCCCTGCCTTGGAAAGAGGTTGGCGCAAATTTTTAGGCGGAGGAGGAAGATGAGGAAGATCAGTTTGCTAGTGTCCCTTGACCCCGAGGCTTGGGAAATCAAGGCTCCATCTCTCACATGAGTGCTTGGATGCTCCAATTTTCCCCCAACATGATCCTCGCATTAAGGCCATCAAAAAGAACAACAGTTACTCGTTGGCCACCCTCCTGGGGTCCCCGGTACAAACAAAACTCAGCACTTTCCTTCCACCCACACCAAAAAGAGAGTAAAATGCAGGAAATGGAGACCCTTTGCTGATTGATCAACTGGAGACATCTGTTGCGTCTGCTTCCGTTCTTAAATGTCACGGTGGAACAACGCCAGCGACGTGACAGCAGTTTGAGTGCCAAGTAGCCGTAGCGGCAGGCAGGCAGCAGCAGGCAAGGTGGCAGAAGCCCAAAAGGGTGACCTCTGGCAATCTTTATTACCACCTCACCAACGCATGCAATGCAGGCCACACATACAACACCCAGAGACCAGCTTAAGATCATGGTGCACGACTATTTGCGTCTCAACACCGATGTTTTTGTATGTGTTCCGGACCCAATAGACTTCTGGGTATCCAAAATGGACGAATGGCCCGAGCTGGCTCGCCACGCCATAGAGGTGTTGTCCTGCCCAGCAGCCAGCGTCATATCTGAGCGGACCTTCAGCACAGCCGGAGGAGTCATTAAAGACAAACGCATCCGGCTTTCCACAGATAATGTGGATCGTTTGACTTTCATCAAGATGAATCAGGCATGGATCTCTGATGATGTTGTGGCCCCAATTGCCGAGGTCACCGATTAGTTAATGGTCTACTTCACATTTTCCCCTCCAAACAGAAATGGTCCTCTTGAAAACTTATTTTTAAAATGATCATTTCTTACTGCAATTTTTATTCTCAGTTCCCAACAGTTCATTTTTTCCTGGTTTTGCTGTGAGGAGACTGGGAAAAGACACCAAGGTTTCATGACAAAACCATATTCCATTTACTCACTTCATCTTTAGAATTTTTCGCATTGTCAATGGTTTGGGGTCATGTTGCCTCACAGTTTTTAACAGTGGTGAGGGAAGTCATATTTTTTAATTTTTTGGGGTCTGTTGCTGTGAGATACAGCAAAATTAGGTCCTTTGGAACAGAAATGTGGCTTTTAAGTGGCATTTCTCCCTCACAATTTTTTAACAGTGGGTGAGAAGTCAATTTATAATTTTTTGGGTCATGCTGCTTTGAAAATGCAAACAATACTACAGGTCCTATTCTAAAAAAATTTTTTTTTCTAATAGACATTTGTTCTTCTCAATTGTCAAAATTGGCTCATGGGGCATGTTTTGAATTTTTTTGGGGGCATTTTGCTCTGACATGCAGCTATACTACAGGTCCTATTATAAAAAAATGTTGTTTCTAACAGACATTTGTTCTTCACAATTGTTCAAAGGGGGCTCAAGGGTCATGCTTTGAATTTTTGGAGGCATTTGTGTGACATGCAGCTATACTACAAAGGTCCTATTTTAAAAAATGTTGTTTCTAAAGACATTTGTTCTTCACAATTGTCCAAAGTGGGGTCATGGGTCATGTTTTGAATTTTTGGGGGCAAATTTTTCTGTGACTTGCAGCTATACTAAGGTCCTATTATAAAAAAATGTGGTTTCTAACAGACATTTGTTCTTCACAATTGTCAAAAGTGGCTCAAGGGTGATGGTGTGTCAGAAACGGGAAAAGGTAGGACACTGTTAATGGACATATATTGCAAAATGACTTGTTTTTGCAAGATCTTTAACAAAAGCTATCAATCCCCCCCCCCTTTTATTGAGACAACCCATTTAATATAATAAAAAAAAGAGAAACAAAAACATGGTGGGATTCCATCCTATTTCAAAAATGTGTTTTCTAGAATTAAAACTACTAAAAAACTTGCATGTAAGAAATAGCTTAAAAAAATTCCTCTGAATTGTACAAGGGAGGGACAGGAAAACTTGACCAGATGTAGGTTATTCAGAGGACATGGAGTATGGAGCACAGACAGAGAACAAAGTACAGAGACAATTTCCTCCAGCAGTTGAGAAAATGAGGAAAAGAATGCCAAGAAAAAGGGCACTGGGTGTAACAGGAGCGTTAACCACCCGTTTCCAAGTGAAACTCAATTGGTCCATACTCATACGGAGGGGCAAGCGCTTTCCCAGGTCTTGACTGTGTACTGAGGAAGGTGGAGTTCTCACACTTCCCCTTCCGCACTCTGCTTCAGCACGACAGTTTTTGTTGCTGCGTCATCAGTGTTAATTTGATGACGGACGCCAGCCTGGGCTCTCACCGCACCCACTGTAAACTCCCGGCCTGGGGCATGCTGTGGCACAGGACAGGGATAGTCAATGTCCAGTTCAAATAAAATGGTGGTTGAAAAACTCCTTTTTCTGGCATTTTTTAAATCTGGAAAAATCATGCAGGTTTGGGGCTCATGCTGTAGCCCTGGACAGGTATAGTTTTAAAGTCCAGTTCAACTAAAATTGGTGTTGAAAGACTTCTTTTTCGGCATTTTTTAAATCTGGAGGTCATGCAGGTTTGGGGCTCATGCTGTAGCCCTGGACAGGTATAGTTAATGTCCAGTTCAACTAAAATGGTGGTTGAAAGACTTCTTTTTCCAGCACTTTTTAATCTGTGGGTCAGACAGGTTTAAGGGTCATGCTGTGGTCCCGGACAGGGTTTGTCAATGTCCAGTTCAACTAAAAAGGTGGTTGAAAGACTCCTTTTTCTGGCACTTTTAATCTGGGGGTCAGACAGGTTAATGGTCATACTGTGGCCCGGAAAAGGACAGTATATGTCCAGTGAAACTAAAATGGTGGTTGAAAGGGCTCCTTTTTCCGCCACTTTTAATCTGGGGTCAGACAGGTTTAATGGTCATACTGCGGTCCAGGACAGGTTTTAGTCAATGTCCGTTCAACTAAAAAGGTGGTGAAAGACTCCATTTTCCGGGAAATTTTTAATCTGTGGGTCGGGCAGGGGTTTTAAAGGGGCATGCTGTGATCCAGGACAGGGTTTGTCAATGTCCAGTTCAACTAAAATGGTGGTCAAAGACTAATTTCTTCCGGCACTTTTTATCTGTGGGTCATGCAGGTTTTTAGGGTCATGCTTTCGTTCCAGGACAGGAAAATTCAATGTCCAGTTCAAGTAAAATGTGGTTCAAATAATACTGCCTTCTGGCACTTTTTAATTTGGGTGATGCAGGTTTAAGGTCATGCTGTGGTACAAGACAGGGATAGTGAATGGTGTGTGACTTTTTTTCTGGGCTTTTATAGCCTAAGTGTGTGCCCAAGATGTAGCAGGTATCCATTTGACTGTTGTGGCTGTTAATTTCCAGCTTCTCCAGCCCTGTTTGGGTGTAAGAATGAAGGTGTTGTAGCTCTCCCATAGACTTTAATGGTCATCGGAGATGATCGACTATCAACTATCGAAAAATCTTATCGATGGTGGCCGACTATCTACTATTGCCCGATGTCGATAGCCAACGTAATCGCTCAACACTACTGTTAAGTTCTGCATCTGGATACTGACAATCTGCATGAATCATATACCCTAAGAGGTTAAAAAAGCTTGTAGAATAACTTGTTGATAAGGATCTGGGTGACTTGTAGATCATTGATTAAAGAACAGCATGCATTGTCAATCATCTCCCTCTAAGGCCAGCAGGATAATGTGTGGATTCGCGTGACATGGATGTAATATTAACCCTGTATAAAGCATTGGTGCGGCCTCATTTGGAACATGCAGTTCAGTTCTGGGCACTGGTTTATAGTAAGGATGTAATAAAGCTAGAGAGAGTGCAAAGATGAGCAACCAAACTAAAATGGGAAATTGTGCATCTAGGTTAAAATAATTTAATGGTTTAGGGGGACATGTATGAAAACTGTCTAGGTCTAAGACTTTCTTTATTGCCCATAGCAACCAATAAGATCGCACCTTTCATTTTTTCAGAGCACTATATGAAATGAAAGGGGTCCTCTGATTGGTTGCTATGGGCAACAAAGAACGTTTTAGACCTAGACAATTTTCATACATGAGGCCCTTAGTCTTGAGAAAAGATGGTTATGGGGAGACATACTGTAATTAATTTATAAAAGTATATAAATGGGCCCTACAAAATGTATGGTGAAATGCTATGTCATGTCAAACTCCCTCAAAAACAAGAGGGCACTCTCTCCATCTGAAGAATGAAAGATTCAACCTCCAGAGGAGAAAAGCCTTCTTTACCATGAGAACTGTAAATCTTTGGAGTAGGCACCTGAGGAGCTGGTCACAGCAGGACAGGTGAGGGCTTCAAGAGAGGCTTACTACTAAATAATATTAATACTTATGTAGCCAGATAAAATATCTAGATCCAGCCTCATGGCAATTTTGGGATGATAAATAAAATGTTCCTTTACGGCAGATTGGTTCTAGCCTTATTGGTTAAACTTGATGGACATTTGTCTTTTTCAGCCAGATTAATTATACTACATTGTCCACTAGTGCATGTAATATATTGACTACATAGTTACAAAGTTTAAAAGGCTGAAGAAAGACAGAGGTCCATCCAGTTCAGCCTATTGTCCTACAGAATTGGTCTAGAGGAAGGCAAGACACCCAATGAAGTAGAAGCCAATTGTTCTCATTTTAGAAAAGATTTCCTTCCTGACTCCAATTTGGTGATCATAATAAACCTCTGGATCAATGACTCCTCTCCAGAATCCTAGTCACTTTAACTTGTTATAAAACTATATTTAGAAATGCACGCAGATGCTTTTTGAACTCTGTTATGAATTCACAAGTTCCTCTGGCAGAGAGTTCCAAAGTCTCACTGCTCTTACAATAAAGAATCCCTTTCTATGTTTATGTAAAGACTTTCTTTCCTCTAGACGAAGAGGACACCCCCTTGATCTAAATACAGTCCTGGGTATAAATAGATCTTGAGAGAGATCTCTTTACTGAACCCTGATATTGATAGTGAATATTTATACATATTTATTATGTCCCCCCGAAGCCGTCTTTTCTCTAAACTAAATAACCCTAATCTTGCCAATATTTCTGGGTATTGTAGTCCACCCAATCCTTTTATTATTTTTGTTGCCCGCCTTTGTACCTGTTCAAGTTCTACAATGTCTTTCTTGCGCATTGATGCCCAAAACTGTCCACAATATTCCATGTGCTCTGACCAGTGACTTGTATAATGGGAGAATTATGTTCTCATCGTGTGCATTTATGCCCTTTTTAATACACCACATAATCCTATTCACCTTGGCAACTGCTTCCTGAAATTGGCTGCTACAATTAAGTTTACTAATATTCCCAAGTCTTTCTCTGTGTCACTTTTGCCCAGAATATGTTTTTCCTCCCCATGTGCATAACCTTGCATTTATATATGTTCAACCTCATCTGCCACTTCTCTGCCCCAGCCTGCAACTTATCCAAATCTCTTTGTAATAAAACATTATCCTCTATTGTGTGGATTCCTTTACAGAGCTTAGTATCATCTGCAAAGATCGATATTCTACTGTGAAATCCATGTGTAAGATCATTAATGAAAATATTAAAGAGGATAGGGCCAGATACTGACCCCAGTGGTCCCCACTAGTAACAGGGTTCCAGTCTGAGTATATACCATTAATTACCACCCTTTGTTTTCTATCTCTGAGCCAGTTGCTTACCCACTTGAACACATTTTCCCCCAGTCCAAACATTCTCATTTTATTTACCAACCTTTTATGTGGCACCGTATCAAATGCTTTAGAAAAATCCAGTTATATGACATCCGATCCAATCTTGAGTAGGTATCTGTATTTTTTTTATATGACACCTATTTTAAATTATTTTCCAAAAATAGGTTTTATCTGACTCACAAGAGCCCCGTGATTGGTAGGTCCTGTCCTAGAATACAGACCTGTCTGTACGTGAGTTTCTCCATTGGAATTAATGGGAGAAAGGGCACTCGAAAGTTTCAAAAGCTCCTTTCATGTAAGTCAGCTGTGTTCTTAAAATCAGCACTACCTGGGATCCCCAGCAAGTAAAGCAGATGGCAGGACTTTCCTCCTGCTATACCAGCTCAGTTTTATCAGATGTTGGAAAAACTTTACAAAACCCCCAAATCCCTTTCAAGTGCACCATTATTAGGACATGTGCACATTTTATTTTTCCACACTCTAATCTAACCCTCACGACAGCTCCTTTTGTGACCAACATAAGTCTTCCTAGCACATGGGCAAAATTTTAGTTTTGTTAGGAGAGACAATAAAATGGCTGTTAGACCAATGAAAGGGGAAGTTTCAGAACTGGGATAGGTGAGGGAGTGGACACTTGAGGCAATTGTGCCCACCCAATGGACACTTTCTGTTGATTATCAAAACATTAATTTTCTCTTATTAGAGACTTAAAATTAGATGTGCTTTCCCCTCTCCCCAGATCTTTAGCTGGTTGTCACGGGTGCCCCTGCGTCTCTCGCTGCGAGCCTCGGGCGCATCCGTGCCCCGGCTACGGCGGCAAGTGGCGCCGCGACCCGCATGTCGGGCCGCGGGCGCTCTCACGTCCAGTACTTACTTGACCACGCTCCTGCTCTCCCCTGCTCTGCCGCCGGCCGGTTCTCTGAAATTTACAGGGCCAGCGCGCCGGTAATTGGGTAATTGCCGGGCTCTGTCCCAATATATTCCCAGCCTCTTCCTTTGACCCCTGCTGGACCTTTGGTGCTCACACCTTCAGTGAAAGCCCCGTTACGTTCCTGTGTCGTCCACACTTGTGGAACTCTCTACGTCTTATTCCAGTCCGCTAGACATCTCCGCCTGGCCACATCCGCTCCACCTGTCTGGTCACCTGCTTGACTACTACTGGTTACCTAATCACACCTCGGCTGCCGCCATAAGCAGGTCGCATCAGGGACCTGGTGGAATCCCGCCGCAGCAAGACCAACCCGCTTTGCGGTGGGCTCTGGTGAAAACCGGGACCCACTTAGATTCCGCTCCCTGGCACGGCCTTCACCATCGCTTGCGGTGGTCCAGTGGTTCCACTATATCAAAAGCGTTATAATAAGGACCAGCCATGGATCCCACAAAGGTGCCCTTACCCACGGGGACAGACCTCACGACCATTGTTGCCCAACAGTCCCAGCAACTGGCGCAACAGGTGCAGCAAGTGGACCAATTAACCACCATGATGCAGCAGTTCATTGCCACACAACATCAGCCCCCGCCACCACCTGTGGCCGCTCTGGTTCCAGCAGCCCCACTGGCCTCCATGGGGCCCAAGCTTTGCCGATCTCTTCCCTCTAAGTATGACGGTGACCTGAAGCTCTGCAGGGGATTCATCACCCAGTGCTCGATCCACGTAGAACTGATGGCCAACCAGTTCCCGTCCGAACGTTCTAAGGTGGCATTCGTCATCAGTCTACTCTCCGGTAAGGCCCTGGCATGGACGACACCCCTCTGAGACAGAGGTGACCCATTGACAGCAGATGTTCAGGCCTTCTTTAAAGAATTCCGGGGAGTCTTTGAGGAACCCGCTCGTGCTTCTTCGGCCAAGACTGCGCTCCTGAACCTACGTCAAGGGAACTCCTCTGTGGGTGATTATGCTATACGGTTTCGCATTCTGGCTACCGAACTGACCTGGAATGAGGCTGCTTTATGTTCCACCTTCAAGAAGGGCCTCTCCAGCAGGGTAAAGGACGTGCTGGCCGCAAGAGATCTTCCGACCTCCCTGTCTGACGTGATCCACTTGGCCACCCAAATCGACATGCGCTTTACTGAAAGAGAGGAGGAACTCCGTCAGGAGCGGGATTCTGTCCGACCTCGCTGGATTCCGTGCAAAGTTCCGGAATTCCCAGGTTTCCCCAGTCTCCCCTTTTCCCCCCCCCACCAAAAACCATGCAGGGTTTAAAAGAGTTTTATCTCTTGACAAAGTTGGGCCCCCTTCGGGAAGAGAACTTGTGCCTTTTGTGCCAATGCCGAGCACTTCCCCCGGGACTGTCCTGCCCCAAACGGGCGGAAACTCTCCACCTAGGGTCGTAGGGGAGGGGGTCCCTAGGTTTTGGGCTCCCCCTCTCCACGCCTACTATGGCTGTACAGGTCGTGACCGACGCAGACTCCGTTTTCCAGACCTCAGCTTTCTTGACCCCCTGGCTTTCCGCGGGAACTTCGTTCGCCTCGCTGGTACGCGTTTAATTTTTCCTGTATTCGCCGGAGAAGCCCGGGGGATCTCTTCGGTCAATGGGACTCCAAAAAAGGTTCCATTAATTATTTACCAAACCTCTCTCCTTCAAGTGGGGGCCTGCTAAGGGGAAAGGATTGAGTTCTTTGTGCTCCCCCGGTTGTCTTCTGCATTCTTCTGGCCTTCTTGGCTGCAACGCCCTGCCCGTTCGCTTGACTGGAAAACCGGAGAGGTCCTGCGCTTGGGCCAAATGCAACACCGTTGTTTTTGGGACCCCCGCCTGGTGCTTTCCAATTTTTATCGGTGCCCAAAAACTGTTCCAGGATTACCCCCATGTACCAAGACTTTTCGACGTTTTAAAAGAAGCAAGCAAGACTCTACCTCCTCATCCCGTTTGACGTCCATTTTATCTGTTTTCCAGAACCATCCCCCATGGGCAATCTATCCACTGTTGGGGGCCGGAGACCAAGGATGTCAGCCCCCTTTATACGAGAAACCCCAAAAGGGGTTTATTCCAAATCCTTTCTCCGGCAAACCCCCGGGGTTTTTTCTTTTGGGAGAAGAAAGATGGTCCATACGGGGCCCCGTATTGTTTCCGGGGGACTCAACAAAAAAAAAAGTAAAAAAAGGGACCGTTCTGTTGATTATGGGAAACCTTTGACCGGGCCCCTAGTCCCAAAATCTTCTCCAAGTTGGACCTTGGGGGGCCTACAACCTCATCCGCATCCGAGAGGGGAAGAGTAAAGACGCATTCAACAGGGGTTGGCCATTTCGATTACTGGGTTATGCCCTTTTGGCCCGTTAATGCCCCCGGGTCTTTCCCCGGGGTTTGTAAACGAGATCTTTTGGGGGCCTTCCTACTCCTGCGTCATCGTGTACTGGACATATTTGATCTTTTCCCCACCCGAAAACCCCCCAACTTCATGTGCATCAGGTTCTCATTTTGCCTACAGCTAACAGTCTCTAGGCCCAAACTAAAAAGTGTCGCTTCCCCCCCAAAATAGGGGTGCCCTTCTTTGGGTTTCGTCTCTCGGACCAGGGTTTCAGATGGATCCCGGGCAAGCAGTCCCCCCGTTTTGCAGTGGCCACCCACTTTCGGGCCGCAGGCCCTACACCCTTCCTTGTTTCCCCCAATACACCTCCGGTTCCATTCCCCACTTCCCCGGGTAGCTCCATTGTGCATTGCCCAAAGAAGAAACAACCCGAAGCTCTGCCACAAGCCCCAAAAGAGGCTTTCTCCCAATAAGGGGCAGCATTTCCTCGCCCCCATCGCCCCTAAACCTGAGGGGGAAAAGACCTTTTTTCTTTTGAGATTGACACTTCTTTCGGGGGGTCTGGGCAGTCCCCTTACCCGGGGCCGACAGAAAGGCAAGCCATTACGTGGGGTTTTTTTCCAAAACCTTCTCCTCTGCTGGGGGAATTACACCACGGAATCGGAGCTCTGGCTAAAAAACGGGCCCTGGAGGAGGGCGGGCATCTCTGGGGGGGCGCCCCGGCCTTCCGGCACCATTCACCGCCATAAGAACTTCGTACCTCCAACGGCACAGCGTTTTAACCCTCTCAACCCGGGTGGTCCCTTTCCTTTCCCAGATTCGACTTTTCATTCATTTCGCCCGGGCAGAAAAAACATTAAGGGGGGCCTTGTCCTTTGCCTCCAACATCCGGGGGGAAGAATCCCTCCCCACATATCATGCCGCCGGAACGTTGATTTCCTGCCCCCCTTGGATCTCCCAACTACCTCCAGCAAGACCATTGCCCCCCTCCTCTCAATCCAGATTTCTGAAGGGGGGGCACTGCCCGGGTTTGCAGGCCACCCGGAAGTCCCTTATTCTCGCTAAAAATGGTGGCCCATCTTGTCGGGACTTAAAGGGATTTTTTCGAGTCTTCCCCTACCTTTGTCCCGCAACAAACTCCCCCTCAACCTGGGCTTTTTAAAACCCATTCCCATTCCACACGCCTTGGGTCCCCATCACCATGGACTTCTTCACAACCTGCCTCCTTCTTTTTTGGCAACAGGGGTCATTTTGGTGTTCACTACCGTTTTTCTAAGATACACACTTCATTCCACTCCCGGTTTCCCTTTCCACCCTAAACTTGCCCCTTTGTTTTTTCAGAACATTTTCCACGCATGGCCTTCCCTGTCATATTATTCGGATCGAGGGGTTTTAGTTTGTGTCCCCAATTTTGGAAATCTCTCATTTTCCCCAAATAAAGGTGAATTTGACTCTCCTCAGCCCACCCCCACAGTCTAATGGGGAGGGGAAGGGTCAACCAGATCCCGGGGAACTATCTACGCCCCTTTGTGTCTGCACGTCAGGACATCCTAGGCAGAATTTTCTTACAATTCCCTGGGTCCGAGTTACTGCCCCTCGCCCTCTTCATTTGTGTAAAGGGCCTTTTATCCCCGTCTGCCCCTCCCCCTTAATCTGCTTCGGACATCCCTGCTGTGGACATATTGGTCCGGGACCTAAAAACCATCTGGAGGGACATGCGGCAAGCGCTACTTCGGGCTTCCGCTCAGATCAAGAAACGGGCGGATAAGTATAGAAGGCCTTCTCCGACTTTTGCTCCTGGGGACAAAGTGTGGCTCTCTCCTAAGTACGTCCGCCTGAAAATCCCCAGCTACAAGCTGGGTCTTCGGTTCCTCGGTCCTTTTGAGATCCTGAAGAGGATTAACCCGGTGGTCTATAAACTCCGGCTGCCACCCACGATGCGGATCCCGAATTCATTCCATGTTTCCTTGCTCAAACCTTGCATCTTGAATCGCTTTGTCTGGAAGCTTGCATCTCCTTCTCCGGTAGTGGATTCCTCTGATGTCTTTGCCGTTAAAGATATTCTAGCTATGAAGACTATCCGAGGCAGGCGGTTCCTCCTCATTGAATGGAAGGGGTTCGGATCTGAAGAAAGATCGTGGGATCCGGAGGACAACATTGTGGACCGGGCTCTTCTTCAGAAGTTCCTTCTGGCCAAGAAGAAGGGGAGGCCTAAGGGGGGGGTGTACTGTCACGGGTGCCCGTGCAGCTCTCGCTGCGAGCCACAGGCGCATCCGTGCCCCCGCTGCGGCAGCGAGTGGCGCCGCGACCCGCATGTCGGGCCGCGGGCTCACTCGCGTCCAGTACTTACCTGACCGCGCTCCTGCTCTCCCCTGCTCTGCCGCCGACCGTGACACGTGCTCCCACTCCCTAGGCCGTGCTGGTTCTCTGAAATTTAAAGGGCCAGAGCGCCGGTAATTGCCGGGCTCTGTCACAATATATTTCCAGCCTCTTCCTTTGACCCCTGCTGGACCTTTGGTGCTCACACTTTCAGTTAAAGCCCCATTACGTTCCTTTGTCTTCCGTGCATGTGGAACCCTCTACGTCTTATTCCAGTCTGCTAGACATCTCCGACTGGCCACATCCTCTCCACCTGTCTGGTCACCTGCTTGACTACTACCGGTTACCTAGTCGCACCTTAGCTGCCGCCGTAAGCAGGTTGCGTCACGGATAGTGACCTGGTGGCATCTCGCTGCAGCAAGACCAACCCACTTTGCGGCGGGCTCTGGTGTACACCGGGACCCACTTAGATTCCATTCCCTGGGGCGGCCTTCACCATCGCTTGCGGCGGTCCAGTGGATCCACTATATCCAAAGCGTTACACTGGTATAACTGTGAACCACCTTTGAAAGACTTCCTTTAATAATTGAGATCATCTGTTGTCACCCAATTTCTAAATAATTGCTATGCAATGCCCCAGGAAAATTCTGCCTGGTGATGCATCTACCATAGAAGCAGGGCATGCAACTTTTTAGTGTCCCATGGTGGAAGAGGTCCATACTGCTTGCACTGAATTGTTGACTACCTACAACTTCCACTACTAGAAGCTCATTGTATAAAGATTTAAATAACTCAGCTAGAAAAAAATACACTCAAAATGCATATGTAGATAGCAACCCCAACTTTAGTAAAGGTATAATGAATTTAATGAAGCTATAATGGTTCAGGGCTATACCAGATTCTATTTATTCAACAACTAGGGTAAGACAAAAAGTTTGGTCATTTAGAGGCTAGAGGCTGGTATATTAGTAACACAATATCTGTTTTCAGGAGCAGGCAAAAAGCATAATCATTTGGAAGCCAGAGGTCAGTACCCAAGTAGGACAGTGTAGTGAACCCCACCATAACTCCATGGTCATCGGCATGTATGCCTACTCATTAGCTGCAGCATGCGGTTCCTAAGCTCCCCACGGTGGTCACAAAAATGGCCTTCTCTACTGTCTGCTGTATAAGGTGTATGCAAGTATTAATGAGCCAGTGTGCACTGTTTTTCTGACCTGGCCAATTGATATCCTGCTGCAGTTATTTAAAGAGACTCCACCTTCACCTCATTGGCAGATCCTTTGAGTCCTTCCTGGTATTCAGTGATACTTTTGTGTTTGTTTCTGGTACTTGACTCGACTTGTTTCTGACCTCACTTCCTGTCTGCTACCTGTCCTGATCTCGGCTTGTCCTCAACTACGAAAGAACTCTGCCTGCCCTGACATTCCGCTTCTCTGTGACCACTCTTCTCGTCTGTCCCTTACGGTACTCAGCCTGCTCATTAACTATCAACGTGGGTGGCTGAATCGAGGGTCCCCCAGCAGCAGAGTTCAAGCCCCTGTGTGATTTTTCTTGTTTTTCTTGGCTCATACTGCTAATTGCATTTTCACTTCCTGGTTCGTGGCTTTGGCTTCATCTATGATAATTCCTGGTCCTTGTGATTCGTTACTGGGAGTTCTCCTGGTTTGACCTTGGCCCGCCTGACATTTCTATGTATTTGTTGTCTGTTGTATCTATGCCTGTTTGTTGTCCGTCGTTACCCTCCATTTATCCAGAGTTTACTCAGCATAAGGCATGAGTGCAGGGTCACCCTTTTCGGGGCAGTTGCTCTACTTAGGCAGGGTAAGGCCACGGAAAGAAAAAGGCGTCCCCAACAAATAAGATGGGGATGTCCCATTTAAATTTAATCTGTCAGCTACTTTATGCTGCCTGAATGATGGCCATCAAGAAATATAATTGCAGCTTACCTAATATAACCATGTGGGTTTTATCTCTCAGCTAAACGGTCAGCTCTCTCCCATACTTGTCTATAAGGAAACATTTAACTGAGGAGGTGGGGAAAAGCCACAAAACAGACTCATTGCTCCTAGTGGCTTTTGCCCATATCTGGCCCAACTTCACAGGATTGGGCCAGGTAAGCTGCAGCTATTCCATGATGTCCATCATAAGTGTCACTGTAAATCTGTAATGTCCAGCACCTGGTAATAAGTGGTTACTAATTGAGATGAGTATTGCAACTCAGTATATACTATCAAGATATAGTTTCACAGCACACTACAGAGATTTTGCTTCTAAGGTTCAATATTTTATATAGTCAATATGACCGGTTACAATTGATTTACATCATCAGTGTCAGACTGAAGTGTCTGGGGACCAACAGTGAAGTTGATTTTTCAGGTTCACCAGTGGAGTAGATAATAGAGCCCACTAATGGAGTACATTCTTGGGGCCACCAGTAAAGTTTATTCTAGGGGCCCAATAGTAGAGTTGATTCTTGGCACCACCTTACAGCTACTGTACATGATTGCACGTGACTTTTGCTTTCTGCCTCTCTTTCTCTTCCTGCTTCCCCCGAAAAGCTGTCCCAGGCCTAACACGCATAGCAGGCCACCATTCCCAGGAGACCCCAATTGCTAAGGATCTATTAGGGGTTTCCACTGCTCCCCTGTGGACCTATTCAAGCCTAATCATCATTTAGGCAGCATAAAGTAGCTGAAAGGTTCATTTTAAGTTCCTTTGCTCAGTTTCTCTCCTATTGTAAACATTATTAGTACCTAGGTCTACCTAACTGTGAAGATCGGCCTAAGTAATGAAAATTAGGAGCCCTACACCATCAATCAACCCTGGGTGGAACTTTTATTTCTCGGTCTAGAAGGTTGTAAGAGGCATCAATAATTAAATCCTGTAAACAATCTTCTACTGTGTGAGAGCTCATCGTCCTTGAGTCGGCTACAGTCTCTTTTGTAAATTCAGTTATCTCACCTTCTGGCCTGAGCTTGAAATTGTATTAAATGTTTTCAGAACGGCGATGGGTATATGGCTTTACATACTGAAGGTCAGAGGGGTTTTCTAAGTGATTCATGTCCACAATAAACAGCTACAGTGTAGCTAGTACAAGGATACGTACTGTGATTCAGGATGAATGTAAACCTGCAATAACAGATGCAGGACACGTTACAATGTGTCTAAATTGCTATTGCTTAGGGTAGAGGTCCCCAAACTTCTATACTTTGTGAGCCACATTTAACTCTGAATGATATTCGGGAGCCACATTAAACTCTTAAAAATGGAGAAAGTACATATTATATGGAGAGAAACAAAAATCTTGTGAATTTTCTGTTCAGAATCTGAAACCAGTATTTTATCACTCAAATCGGTACTGTTTGGTGGATAGCAGAATCGTACCTTACAGCTCCGGGGCCCCAATGCAAAATCTATGAAAGTGCCTCCACCGACCAGGTCCCATTTATAATATTGCTTTCTTTTTATGTGGGCCCCCATAGCGACTGTTACCTTTGCACCCCCTAAGGCTACGTCCATGGTGTAGAGGTTTAGTATGGTTAGAACTCAGGATTCCTGTGATGAGCCACACAGTGGGAAAACACAAATCACATGTGGCTCCCGGACCACTAGTTGTGGACCACTGGCTTAGAGGGAGGATTGGATATGCAGAGTGTGTATATGACATACTTAAAGAGAAACTCCATCTCAAAAACAACATTTTTTAGCTTATTTATAAAACAAAATAAAACTCAAAAAGGTAACTTTTCAGGATAAGCTGTTGTGTGTGTACACGAGGAGCAGTAATAAATTTGTCATTATACAACTTGGATATGGTATTTGTTACCAATTTTTCCATTTGCATTTTTTCAGTTGTCTACACTACACACATAAAAGAATAAATCCTGGCCTCTATATGACTATGGGAGACTAGCTGCTATGATGTCTCCTATACATTGCACACAACAGAAGAGTATATCCTATCCTCTTATATCTCTATAGGAGACTATCTGCTATTATATTTCCTATACACTTCACAAATAGAAGAGGAGATCCTCCCCTCTTCTATCTCTATAAAAGACTAGCAGCTATGATGTGTCCCATACACTGCACATACAGAAGAGGAGATCCAACCCCTTATATCTCTATAGGAGACTGGCTACTATGAAGTCTCCTATACCCGGCACACACAGAAGAGGAGATCCGGCTCACTATACCTCTATAGGAGACTAGCTGCCATGATGTCCCCCATATGCTGCACACACACAGAAGAGGAGATCCAACTTCTTATATCTCTATAGAAGACTGGCTACTATGATGTAACCTATACACTGTACACACAGAAGAGGAGATCCTGCCCCCTATATCTCTGTAGGAGACTAGCTGCTATAATGTATTCCATACACTGCACACACACAGATAAGTAAATCCCCCCCTTATATCTCTATAGGAGATTAGCCGCTATAATATTTCCTATACAATTCACAAACAGAGGAAGAGATCCTCCCCTCTTCTATCTCTATAGAAGACTAGCTGCTATGATGTTTCCCATACACTGCACACACAGGAGAGGAGAGCCTACTCCTCTATATCTCTATAGGAGACTAGCTGCTATGATGTTTCCCATGCACTGCACACACAGAGGAGGAGATCCTCCCTTCTTATGTCTCTATAGAAGACTAGCTGCTATGATTTCTCCCATACACTGCACACACAGAGGAGGAAATCCTGCTCCCCTACATCTGTATAGGAGACTAGCTACTATGATGTCTCCCATACACTGCACACAACAGAAGAGAAGATCCTCCTCTCTTATAGCTCTATAGGAGACTGGCTGATATGAGGTCTGCAAAAAAATGGATTATGGTCTTAAGAAAAAATAAAACAGAAAATAACTGATGCATGAAGACAAAAGTTTTTGGAAAGTCTGTTCTGGGGCTGTCTATATTTGGCAAACTATTGGTCCACAAAGGCTTAGTCTAAGGGGCAGGAAACAATGAATGCACAAAGTGTTTCAACAGTACAGGGGGCATCATTGCTGAGAGTATAAAGCCTGCATGAGGCCTTTACACCACGCCATCACCCCTCTGTCCATGGAAGCCCGAGCCACCATTCTCTCCAAATTCACACCATAGCATTGCACTACTTGCGGCAGGATCTGTCATCAGCTCTTACTCACACATCCCATAGCTCCCGTGCTTTGTAACATGTAGGAGGTGGCAGTATCTGTGAGATTGGGACATAACTTCTGTACTTAGCACAGCTGCTACAAAAAGTAAGGTGTGTGCAAGTAGGAACAGACTAGCACCATGTCCCCGTCAAAGAGCTGATAAACAGGGGTGCTAAGCAGCATTGGACTGGCCAGTCGGCATTCCTGAGGATCCTCCAGTGGGCTCAAGCTTTGACATAGTGTCAAACACAATATGTTTCAGGACCCTAAAGGTTTAGACAAGAACAGCCTCACTCAGAGCCGACTTGAGAACTGTGGGCCTTGGATTTGTACGACAGTTTAGCGGCAAACTTTGACACATTTTTGCCGCATTGTTGCCGCATTGTCCATTGTCCCACCATCTAAGGTGCATTCAAAAGTGTCTTGTCTGGCACAGATTGCACCATGTTTTTGACATACAACGGTTCACACATCTATAGAACAGGGCTACAACAGTTTGGCTCAAAGCACGGCAAAAAATAGCACAATTCTGTTTATACATGTCACCCTCAGGGCCTTATGTATGAAAACTATCAGTGAGACTGTCTCTGTTGCCCATCGCAACCAATCAGAGCCCATCGCAAACCAATCAGAGACCATAGCAATCAATCAAAAGCTCCTTTGCCCCCACCAAACAAGGCCTGGGAACCAAATCAGGGGCTCATAGCAACCAATCAGACTCATTTTTTTTACTTTTTAAAGACAAACCTAATTTTAAAAATGAAAGCGGGAACCCCTTTTAAAATTGGTAAATTTAAGGGGCTCTTTTTTGGTTTTTTTAAATATTTTCTTTTGGGTTTTTTCCAAATTACCCTTCTGTTTGGGTTGCTAGGGGCCTTCAGAATTGGGGTTGCTTTTGGGGTTTTTTAATTTGGGTTGCAAGGGAAGCTCTAAATTCCCTTGCTATACCCCTTTTGATTGCCATGTTTAGGGGCCCTCTGTTTGGGTTTTACCAACGTTCCCAGTTTGGGTTTTGCTATGGGTTTTTCATTTTGGTTCCCAAATGGGGCCTAAATTGGCCCCGCTATGGGGCTCTAAAATTGCATGAAAAAATGGGCCCCTAAATTGGTTTTTTCATGGGGCTCAAAATTGGTCCGCTTTTTGGGTTTTGTTTGCATGCTATGGGGCCTCTAAATTTGCTTGGCAAAAGGGGGATCTTATTGGTTCCCTAGGGGGTTTCTGTTTGGTTTTGCTAGGGGATCTTTTTTTGGTTTTTCCCATGAGCTCTGATTGGGGTTTTGGGCAAAGGGAGCTCAGTTTGGGTTTTTAAAGGGGTTTCTGAGGGTTGGGTTTTATTTGGTGAGTTTCTGATTTTTGTTTAGGGGGCGTTTGGGTTGTTGTGGGCACTGAATGGGGTTTGAAATGGGTTTCCTGTTTTGGTCCCAATGAGCTATTTCGTTGCTATGAGGCTCTGCCCGGTTTTTGGTTTAGAGTTTTTTTTGATTTTTTTGCTTTTGGGGCTCTGAAAGGGTTTGCTATGGGTTTTGCCCCGGGTTTGCAAATGAGTTTTGTTTTCTTTTTGCTATGAGGTTTCTAAATTGGGTTTCCTAGGGATCTGTTTGGTTTACCCGGCTGAAAATTGGGTTTAAACTTTTGGGGGCTCTTTTTGGTTGCAAAGGGCTTTTGTTTTATTGCAAATGGGTTTTTTGTTTGGGTTTTCTATAGGTTGAGGGGGTTCCCTGTGGACCCCGGGTTGGGTTTCCCTTTTTTTAGTGTTGACCAAATTTTTTTATGGGACAAATTTTTGGAAATCGGCAGGGTATTTAAACGTTGTTTGGGGTTTTTTTTAATCATGAAAAAATTTTAAAGGTTTAAAAATCTGTGCACAATCTATTAAATCCCCTTTTTTCGGGGCTTCCTGTCATTTTGGGCCAGAAAAAATCAGTTTAAACGGGAATAGAGCGGGGTGAGTGTTGTGGGGCGACGTCATGCCCTGGGATTTGAAATGGTTCGATTGGCCTGGAAAAATCACTTTTACCCTAAATTTTACATAGAACACCCCGTTTTTTCTGAAACCCATTTGGGGTGTAGAAACTCAAAGCAGAAAGGACGGGGCGCTCTGGCCCTTTTGTCAAACAGCTCAGCGAAAAAAATTTCTTTTTTTTTTTTCCCCAAGACACTCTACTTTTACCCTGTGTTTCCTTAGAACTCATTGGGACCCAAAAGTTTTTGCAGATTTTAGGTATTTGGGGCAGAAAAATTTTTTAAAGGAGCATCTACCCGGGAAAAGCCCACGGGGGGTAAAGGCCCGGGGGGGGCCCACCGAACACGGGAAAAAGGGCCTTTTAAAAAAAAGAATACTGGCTTTTTTAAAAATTTGGGCAGACTTGAAATTGCAAATAGCTTTATTAAACCCAGTTTAACTTTTTAAAAATATTACTTGGATATTGGGCACCTAACCCTTAAATATTAGGATCCAGATTTTTTCTAATAAACTCAGGCCCTATTTGTTTTAGGGTTGCAAAACTCCACTTTATAATCAGTATACATTTCAAAAAAATGGTTTTTTTTTAAAATTTTGGGGCCCATTTCCAATTTTTCCCTTAAATAAGGAAACCCTTTCCCAATTTTAAAAATTTTGAATCCCAATTTTGAAGTCACCACGGTTTTGATTTTTTCCAAAAAAACCTTTTTTTACCCCGTATACAATTCCAAAATACGTGTTTTTTGAAACTTTTTTCCCCCGGGTCCGGGATTGGGGGATAGGGGGCCCTTTCCCGGGTTAAATTTGAATTTCCAGTAATTGTTTAGTCACCACAGGTAAAATTTGATAGGGTGCCAAAAATACCTTTTTATTATCCGAAAATCCCTTTTTCAGAACTTTTTTTTTTTCACTTTTTGCCCAGCCCCCAATTTTTTTTGGGATAGGGGGAAACCTTGCAGTTTTATTTGAATCCGGCAATTGTGTAGCCCCAACCACGGGGTAAAATTAAATAGGTGCCCAAAAATACCTTTTATTTTTTTCCGTAAAAACATTTCAGAAAATGTGTTTTTTTGCATTTTTTCCCCCCAGCCCAAAGATTTTTTTGTTAAGAGCCCCCCTTGCATTTAAAATTTTTTGAATCCAAAAATTGGTAGACAACCCCAGGTTGATAGGGTTCCAAAAATCCCTTTTATTATCCTAATAAAATTTCATAAAAGGGTTTTTTTTTGCATTTTTTGCCCAGTCCGATTTGTTGATAAAAGGAAAACCCCCCTTCCCATTTAAAAATTTAAAATCCATAATTGGGGGTATTTCACCACGGGTTAAATTTTTGTTTAGGCCAAAAAAAACCTTTATTATCCGTAAACTTTTCCATATACTTTTTTTTTTGCATTTTTCCCCAGCCCCGGGTTTTTGGGTTAAATAAAAGGTCCCCTTGCATTTTTTTAATTTGAACCCACCCAATTGGGGGTAGCCCCACCAAAAGGTTTAATTTTGATGGGTTGCCAAAAAATTTTTTATCCTTAAAACTTTTCAGATATTTTTTTTTTTTCCCATTTTTTTTCCCAGTCCGGGGATTTTTTGATAGAGCCACCTTGCATTTAAAAATTTTTGAACCCCGGGCAATTTTTAGACAACACGGGTTTTTGATGGGTCCCAAAAAATCCTTTTAAAAAAATTCCCGAAATACTTTTTAAAGATACGTTTTTTTTTTTGGAAATTTTTTTTTTCCCAGTCCAGTTTTTGTTGATAGGCCCCCTTTTCCCATTTAAAATTTGAATTCCGGGAAATTTTTTTGTTTTGTTTTTGGGGGAAAATTTGAAATAAGCTGTGTTTTGGGGTTGCCGTTTTTTTAATAAAGAAAAACGTTCCAAAACTCTTTCCATACCCTGGGTTCAAATTTTGTTTTTCTAAAACATGGACAAAAATGCGGGTTTGGAAAAGCGAGAAAAAGAGGGGGGGTTAGGACATGGAGGTAAAGGAAACGAGAAAAAAAGGTGCTCCTTCCAGTGCTGGGGGGACAAACTAGGGGAACCCAGCAGATTGTGGGTTCCCAGAAACCGCCCGGGCCCTTCCTCGGCGGGGGTTGGGGGTTCCCTGTGAATCCCCAAAAACCGCAAACACGTCCCCAAATTTGTTTGTTTTTTTCAGTGGTTAAGGGCCAAACCCAAACCGGGCAAGCCCCTTACCCCCTTTCCTTTCCTCCCAGCCCAACGGCCAAAAAAATGTCGCCCATCAGCATCTTTCAGAAACCTTTCCAACAAGAACCCAAGAGAAACCCCAAAATTCCCAATTTCGTGAAACCCACCACTGGGGATAACCCCTTTTTTTTGGAAAAACCTCTTTAAATGAAAAAAAATGGGGGTTGGGGGCCCAAAAAGGGCATTTTTAAAAAGGATCAAGGGGCCAAAGTGGATGATTTCTCTCCCTTCTGACCCCCCTTACTGAGGGGCCATTAGAGAGGAGAAGGAACCCGGGCCCAAGGCGGAAAAAAACCCCCCGGGGTGGCCCGCAATACCCCCTTTCCCAGTCCCCCTTGCTTGTACCCCGCAGCTCCGGGAAATGCAGAATTTTCGGGACGCCCAAAGTCACCCTTGGGTTGATGATGAAGAAAATGACATTTGGGGGACCAACGGGGTTTTTTTTTCAGCAAAATTTTTGTTTGGGCGACGCTTCATCACGGGGACAGGGGGAAAGGGACGATGGGGTAGGGGCCCAGTCCCGGACCCCCGCCTCAAAAGGGAGAAGGGGGCCCCCGGCAAAAAGGGCCCCGCCTAAATATGATTCCATCACCAGGGTCGGGCGGAAAAATTTCCCCCTTTGGGCTTATCCCCCTTTAAAAAAAGGTCCAGGACCTCTCAAGGGCCCGGGGGCCTTCTTTAAAAGCAACCCCTCTGATTCACCCAGCGAGGGCAAAATCCCCAACCTTTTGGGCCCAAAAACCCCAAAATTAAAGAGGCAAGAATGTTGGTTTTTTAACCCCCAAAAAAACTTTCCCGTAAAACGATGCAGCAAAATGAAATGTTTGGGAAAGGGAAAGGCAACATTTTGGCCAAAAAAAGGGCCCAAACCGGGACCCCGGGGCCCTTTCCAAACCCAAATTTGTAAACCCCCTCTTTTCCCCCGGCCTCCTCCGCCACCCCCAAAGGGCTTTCCCCTAAACCCTCCCAAGCCCCCCCTCCGAGTAAAGACAGGGGATCGGGCCACCCGTTTAAAGCCTCCCACTTTCCCGATTACCACCAGAAACCACCGGGAACCCCATCCAAACCCCTTTTTCCCCTTCCCCCAAAGGTTTGCCCAAAACCCTTTAAACCCCGTAAACGGGCCCTTTTCAAGCCCAAAATTTTTTCCCCCTTTTTCCTGTTTTGGGAGCAGAAAAAAACCCTTTAAACCCCAAAACCTTCCCAAAGCCAAAAGCCTGAATGTGGGCCTTTTCGCGGGTTTTTGGGGCCCTTGGGGAAAAATTTTTTGCCTTTTCCCGCTTGGGTGGACCACAGAGGGGTTTCCGGGCCACGTCATGGGCCCCCTTTTCCCCCTGCCCCCAATACCAATGCCAAGCGGGCCCAATTTTTTTGCCAAAAAACCCTCCCGGGGGCCCGGGCCCAAAGCCACGGGCCCCCTCAAAAATTTCAAGCGCGGTTGTTTTGCACCCTGTGTGGGGGAAAAAAGCCCATCCACCTTTCCGACAACATGGACTAGAAAACCCCCTTTTTAAAAATTTTCTGTGCACCCTTCCCCGGGGGGAGCGGGGTGGATTTTCCCTTTTGGGGGGGGGAGGGGTGGCTCTCAGGCTGGGGCGAACGTTTCTTCAAAACCGCGGGAAGATGGGGGTGCAGGGCTTTTTTCCCCCCAAGGGGGCCCCTCTGGGGGCATCACGGGGCCCGGGAAAAAAAACCGGGGCCCGTTTTAAATTTAAATCTGCCCTTTGGAAAACCTTTTCCACACAAAAGGCGGGGAAAGCTGGGGAAAGGGGGCTCCCCCCGCAAGGGAAAAACCGGAGCGCTTCCTTTGGGGAAAAAGGGAACCCTTTTTGTCCCAAAGGGCAAGGTGGTGGGGTGAAAAAACGGGCGAAAATCTGTTTGGGGCCCCCCCCTTAAATCGGGTAGGCTGGAGCACTTTCTTTTTCCCTGGCCCAATTTCATGAACCTTGCCCCGGCCCCAAAATTTTAAAAGAGCTACCTGGGTCGGATTTTCCCGGGGCTGAAGAAGGCTCGAGGTCGATTTTCCGATTTCCCCGCCGTCGCCCCCCTGCTTTCGCCCCCCGCCGGGGCTTTTTTTTGCAGCGTCAGCTGGGCCCTTACCCCTTTAAAAACCTTCCCCCTCATTGTTGCCCTTTTTGGCAACACACTGGGAATTTTTCCAACCCCCAAAATTTCCAGCGATTGGGGCAAGCCAGCGAAGGGCCCAATTCCCGCAGTCCCAATTTAACACAGGGCCTGACAAAAACCCGGGGGCGGGACCGGGGTGGGTTGACCCACCAGAGTGGGGGGCAGGGGGAAAGGGACCCTCGGGCACCATCCTTGCCAGTTTTAGAAAAAGGGCCACCAAAAGGTCAGGGGAGAAAATACCCCCCTTGTCACCCATAAGCATTTTTGGGGGATCTTTTTTCTGGAAAGATCTTTTGGCCCATTTCGAAACAACGGGTCCCCCCCAAAGCAAAAGGGGGAGGGGGGATAGGGAAACACAGATGCAGCCCAAAACCCTTTCCCCCTTCCGTGGGAATCCACAAGGCCCGAAAAGTTTCAAAAATTTACCCGGTCTTTCATTAGGCTGTGGTTCGGGCCCCCGGGGCCCAAAGGGGCAAGGGGGCCCGCATCGGGCTCTCGGGGTGCATCAGGGATCCCCAGGAAATTCGGGGGCGTGCTAAAGGGCGGGGGCCGGGGAAAGGGGGAGGGGGAGGAGGTTTTCCTAGACACCGACTTTTACCGACGCCCCTTTAGGCCTTTGGGAAAGATTTGGGGGGCCGCAAATTTTGAGGCGGGGAGGGAAGATAAAGACCCAGTTTGCTACCCCCCCTGGGCCCCCAGGGGTTTTGGGGGGAAAATAAAGGCTCCCACCCTCCCACATGATTTGTTTGGATGCCCCATTTCCCCCCAAAAAGACCCCGGGCTTTAAGGCCCCCACCCAAAAATGAAAAACCCTTTTTTACGGGTGGCCACCCCCCCTGGACCCCCCCGGTAAAAAAAACAAAACTCAGCACTTTCCTTCCCCCCCACCCAAAAGAGAGAAAAAATGCGGGAAAATGGAGATTTTTGCTGATTGATCAACGGGAAGACACCCTGTTTTTTGTCTGCTTCACTTTTCCTAAAATCACGGGGGGAAACCAAAAACCCTCGACGGGGAACCAGCAAAATTTCCAAAGTAGCCGTTCAGCCCAAGAAAGGAAAAAGGAGGGGCAAAAACCAAAATTGGGTAAACCCCTTGGCAATCTTTTTTTTACCACCTCACCAACGCTTTGCAAACAGGGGGCCAAAACACCCCAACAAAAACCCAGAAAACCAGCTTAAGATCATGGGGCAAAAAACTACCCCTGCGTCTCAAAAAACCGGTTTTTTTTGTTTTGGGTTCCCCGGGCCCCAAAATAAAATTTCCCTGGGTACCCAAATTTAGGGGACGAATGCCCGACCCTCGCTCGTCAACGCCCCAAATAAAAGGGTGTTGGTCCTGCCCACCAACCAGCGTCATATCTGAGGGGACCTTTCAGAAAACACCCTGGGGGGAGCCATTACAGACAAACCCCTCCGGTTTTTCCAAGATAAGTTGGATCGTTTGACTTTCACCCAAGATGAAATCGGGCCCATGGCCCTCGGGAGGGATTTTGGGGCCCCCAAATTTGGGCCGGGGAGGTCCCCCGATTTTTTTCCCGGGGCCCTATTTCACATTCCTTTTTAAAAACAGAAATGGTCCCCCCCTTAAAAATTTTTTTCCTTTAAAATTATCATTTTTTTTTATTTGGCAATTTTTATTTCTGTTTCCCAACAGTTTTTTTTTTCTTTTTTGCTGGGGAAGAAAACTGTAAAAAAAAACACAAGGTTTCATGACAACACCGTATTCCCTTTACAAAATTTTTAATTTTTAAAGGAATTTTTTTCCGCATTTTTAAAAGGGGTTTTGAGGTCATTTTGCTGTGAAAAAACAGCTTTAAATTTTTGGTTTTTTTGGAACAGAAAATGTGGGTTTCCCAAATTTGGATTTCCCCCCCAATCAAAAATTTTAAAAACAGGGGGCCTGAAAGGGCCCAAAATTTATAATTTTTTGGGCCCATGTTGTTTGTTTAGATACAGAAAATTAATCTTTTGGTGCCCTTTTGAACAGAATGGGGCTTCTAAGTGGCATTTTTTCCCATCAAAATTTTTTTTAACCCAGGGGGCTGAAAAAGTCAATTTTAAAATTTTTTTGGGGGTCATCTGTTTTTTTGAAATGCAGCAACACTAACGGGGCCCCCCTTTTTCCAAAAAAAAATGTTTTTTTCTAACAGCCCAATTTTTTTTCTTCAAAATTTGGTAAAAAAAGTGGTTTTCAAGGGCCCTTTTTAAATTTTTTTGGGGACATTTTGCTGTAAAAAGGGCACCCTATACTCGGGGGTCCTATTAAAAAAAAAAAAAAGGGTTTT
>JAODAL010021407.1:0-67135 GCA_025379985.1 Phyllomedusa bahiana | reverse complement strand
AAATTTCACCTGTGGTGACAACAAAAATTGCGTTTTCAAATTTAACTCCCAAGAAAGGATCAAATCAACAAATTTTGGGCCTTTGCCCCAAAAAGTAAAAAAAACACTATCGGAAATTTATTCGGAAAATTACAAGGAAATTTTTGGCACCTATCAACCGGGTGCTGACTTTCGGGATTCTAATTTTTTGTAAAAGGGTTGGGTTTATGCCCAACAAAGGGGGAAGTGGAAAAATTTGGGAAAATGAACACCAAACTGAAATGATACTGATAAAAAAAAGTGGATTTTGGGCCCCTAACAAAGAGACCTGCAGTTACAAGAAAAGATGTGTATCCAATAAGTTTTCGGGCTCCCCAAAATATCCAGGAAATTTTTCAATAGAAAACGTTAATAATAAAGCTTTTGCAATGTCAAACACTAAGTTTTTGGTTTGGAATTTTAAAATCCATATTCTTTATAGAGCTTGCTGTGTTCCCCCCGGGGGGCCCCCCCCCCTCCGCTCTCCCCCCGTGATTTTTTACAGCGAAAAACTCCTTTAAAATTCTTTTACCTAACTAAAATAAAATCTTCCAATCTCTAATCAAACCCAAATTGTAAGGTTTCCCCCCAAATATAGGGGTTTTCTCGTGAAGAAATATAAATAATTTCGTGAGTTTGTTTGGGACACAACAGAGCGCACGTCCTTTTTTAAATTTGAGATGTTTGAGAACATGGGGGCTAAAACAGGAAATGCGTTCTATGTAAAACATTAGGTTTTTTTTTAAAAATTTGTTTTTCCCCCCACCCCCCCCCAAAATCGCAACCATCCCCCTCCCAGTCATGACGTCGCACACAAAAAAACCCGCTCTTTCCCTTGTAATCTAAATTTTCTGGCCCCCAAAAATTACGGGAAAACCCGCGAAAATGGTGCGATTTTTAATAAAAGGCACAAAAATTTTAGCCTTAATTATCGCATGACCCCAAAAATTTTCGATCACCAAAAAAACCTTGCCGATTTCAATTTTGTCGATAATAATCGTAAAACACTAATAAATGAAAAAAAAAGGGTCTGAATTTAAGATGTTAAACCCAAAAAATTTTAAACACTAAAACCAAGCTGTACAATGACAAAATTTTTCACAGTTTTAAAAAGCGCATAACCCCCAGTTTTCCCAGAAAGATATAATACCCTTTTTTTCAAAAATGCAAAGAGTCACTCTTTTTTAAAAAAGACACTATAAAATAACAGGGAAAACCGGGAAAACAAAAATAAGCAACTTTACAAGTTTATAGAAATGGGGCCCAGAGATCTCTTTTCCCCTCGCAGCACCTTATTCCTTACTCATTTATATACATTATGGGGGCTGGGTCCCAATTAGGGCATTTTTTTCTAATTTTTTGATTTTTCTGTTTTTTGGTTTCCCTTTTTTTGGGTATCTTTTTAAATTTTTACTTAGGGCAACACTTTTTGGTTTCTTTTTGAGTCTATCTTTTGATTGTTATTCTTTAGTTACAACGTACCTTTTTGGTTTATTACATGTGACACTTAAGTGACACTGATGCACATTTTTATGGATGTGCATCAGCTTATATAGCATTTTTTTTTCCCTTTTTTCTTCTTTGATTTTTTTTTGTGGGCCCACTAACAAACACATTCATCAGCTAAATGGTCACTTTCATTTTAGTAAGTGATCTATAATAGAGCAACTGGATCAATCAAATAAAAATGGCTCCATTGCCCATTTTAAACACAAACAAATACTGATGATCTAAACAACACAAAGTAGCAAGAAATTTGTTTTAATTTTGGGGAAAAATTTTAATTTGTTTTTAAAAATTTAAAGGAAAAAAAAAAAATTTTTGAAAAGTTGGGGCATGAAACATTTTTTCCCTTTTTCCTTTATTTCAATACCTTCAGAAAAAACCCCCTTTGAAAAAGCTCTTAAAAGTTACATAATTAGTAAATAGAGTTCATCTATATATAATTTTTTCCCCAAGCTTTTTTGTAAAGGGCCTCAATTTTTTTGTTAGATAACCTTTGTGAAAAAACCCTGCACAGGGAAAACCAAGGAATCCCAAGCAAAACAGCTCATTTTAAGTTGGGACAAAGAAATTTTGGAAAGGGGTTAGGTTTTAAAAAATAGCCCAATATCTAAACATCTCATGCAGTAATCCCAAAATCCATCATCTGTAAATGGAAGGAGTATGGCACAACTGATAACCTACCAAGACATGGCTGTTCACCTAAAGTGACAGCCCAGACACAGAGAACACTAATTAGAGAAGCAGGAAAGAGGCCTAGTGACACTGGAGGAGCTGCAGAGATCCACACCTCAAGTAGGAGAATCTATCCACAAGACAACTATTAGTTGTGTACTCCACAAATCTCGCCTTTATGGAAGAGTGGCAAGAAGAAA
Organism: Phyllomedusa bahiana; assembly: GCA_025379985.1. Lineage (NCBI taxonomy): Eukaryota > Metazoa > Chordata > Amphibia > Anura > Hylidae > Phyllomedusa > Phyllomedusa bahiana. Next base: position 64,739 of record JAODAL010021407.1, on the reverse strand, counting down.
ACACATTTTGAGAGCAAGCCATAACAAGTGCCTTTTGTAGTTTGCCGAAAGCTATGTAGGGAACACAGCAAGCATGTGGCAGAACGTGTTCTGGTCAAATGAGACCAAATTTGATTTTTTTTTGGCCTAAATGCCAAATGCTAATTGTGGAGGAAAGCCAACAATGCATATCACCCTAAACACATCATCCCCACCATGAAGCATGGTGGGAGCCTCATTATGCTTTGGGGATGCTTTGGTCTGAGTTAATGGAAAGATAGATTAAACTAAATACCGGGCAATCCTGGAGGGAAACCTATTTGAGGCTGCAAAAAACTCTAGACTGGGGCGTAGGTTCACCTTCCAGGAGGACAAACATAAAGCCAAAGCTTCAATGGAATGGTTAACATCAAAACATATTCATGTATTAAAATAACTCAAAGTCCAAACCTAATTCAACATTGAGAATCTGTGGCATGACTTGGGAATTGCAATTCACAAATGTTCACCAACCAATCAGCTAGAACTATGTTCCAAAGAAGTATGCATAAAGATGTACAAATCTGGTAGAGATATACCCCAACAGACTGCAGCTGTCATTGAGGCTAAAGGTCGTCCTACAATGTATTGCTAAATAAATATGCACAGAACACTTTTTAGTTTTTTAATTTGCAAACATTTGGAAAAGCACATATCATTTTCTTTACACTTCATAAATACTTGTTACTTTGCGTTGCTCTGCCACGTGAAATGTCAATAAAGTACATTTAAGTTTGTGGCTGTAACATTTTAAAATGAGGAAACATTTAAGGGCTATGAATACTTTTGGATCCCACTGTTGCTGGGTACAGGGAATAAATCAGCTGCTGCCATTGTTTTTTGCAGAGATCTAAAAACATAACTCCAATCTCCTCATATCTATGGCTCTTGACTTATTCAGCACAAAGCTGGGCTGATCAAATTTTATAAATGCTTCTTATTCTTGAAATATATAAAGCTAGAACCTTAACAAAAACATATACATCCTTCTGAGAGGCAGAAAAGCATGGAAAGAGAGAAAAAATGCAAGTGGAAGAGTATTGGAGGCAAGTACAGTCATTTACAGAAGATGTAGGCTGGGCCCCTAAAATAAACTCCACCGATGGGCCCAGAAAAAACTAAACTTGTGGGCCCTAAAGTCAACTCCACCTGTGGGCCCTAGGCACCTCAGCCCGACACTAAACATTTATATATATTTTGGTAAAACCGAAAGTGTCATGTGTGGTACTTGTGGGTATCCCAGTTCAGGAAATAATAGCCAGAAATAGGACTCATTGTACTGTTTTGCATATTCTGTTACAGGGTGGTTTCATGCATGCCATTTTGGTGCAGTTTTTGAAGGCATTATCAGGAGGGGATTAAATAGAAATAAAAATGTATTTATATTTTTTGTTCCTGGATCCACTTATATCATTGGCTTGATCAACTGAAGGTCAAGTTGTGTGTAAAACCCTATTTTTTCAATGAGTGATGTGTACCCCAGAAATAAATCCATGAATTTCCCCACACATATTGATTCTGAATATGTGTGCACTGTCTTATGTCTAATGTTACTAAAGTACTGAGACCTTATTTTAGTTTGCAATGACATTTTCTCACAAAAAATAGGACAATACTTACTTAAAAAACACCACCATTTTGGGCCTTGTTCACAGCTCAATGGCTGTACTAGACTGGGCCCAGGAGCAGGCATCTCTAGCCTTATATGCTCCTTGGAAAAAAGCGGACAGGTACAGCTGATTGCTGGATCAAATCTCAAAGATCCCACAGCTAGGGGTACACTCACATATACAGACTGCACATTAGCTTGGTAGCTGTTCACACACCAGCATGCAGAAAAGCCACAGTATAATACATGGAGAGACTGCAGAAATGCAAAAATACCTACTAAACAATCACTCACACATCCTCAGGGCATGAGGGGGGTGGCTGCCGGTATTACAATTGCACATAGATAAAGCAATACATAAGTGTGCAAACGTGTTGTGCACCATGCTGGCTTACAGCCTCTTAGTGACGCCCATACTAACAGATTAGGAGGGCTGCCCAGCACTTCTGGGTATCCAACACAAAATATAGTCACCCCTAGCTCCCCAGCACTATTGGGCAGATAAAAAATGTCATACTGGAAAAATGTTAAATATGAGGTATTAGTTGGTACCGTTGCCCCAAATACGCAAGCTCGCAACCGGCGTCAACGGTCCTCATGTCTTGCGAGTCCCTACACTAATAATTTACAAACAAAACCACACAAAAAATACGACTTTACTTACTTAAAAAACACCACGATTTTGTGCTTTGTTCACAGCTCAATGGCTGTACTAGACTGGACCCAGGAGCAGGCATCTCTAGCCTTATGTGCTCCTGGGAAAAAAGCTGACAGGTGCAGCTGATTGCTGGATAACAACTCAGAGATCCCACAGCTACAGGAACACTCACATGAAAAAGACTTCACAATAGCTTGGTACCTGTTCACACCCCAGCATGCAGAAAAGTATAAGGCTTGGCTGAGTATAATGCTTGGCTGTATCAGGTGAGTGTTCCCCAAGCTATGGGATCTTTGAGTTGTTTTCCAGCAATAAGCTGCACCTGTCAGCTTTTTTCCTAGGAGCATATAAGGATAGAGATGCCTGCTCCTGGGCCCAGTCTAGTACAGCCCTAGCTGTGGGATCTTTGAGTTGTTATCCAGCAATCACCTGCACCTGTCAGCTTTTTTTCCCAGGAGCATATAAGGATAGAGATGCCTGCTCCTGGGCCCAGTCTAGTACAGCCATTGAGCTGTGAATACGGCCCAAAATGGTGGTGTTTTTTAATGTGATTTTCTCCCTTAACTAGAAAAAGCCTCTGTATATGATTGATAATGATTCAGGTACAAACTGATTATTTTATGCTGTATGTATTTTGTTCTGTTATGTTCTTGTTTGTTCATATAAGCCAAAGGGCTAATAGCAGAATGTACTTGTTCCTTTATTAACATGTACCTCTTCCTGGGTCAAGGCTGAAATCACACTTGCAGCTTTTTTGATCTTTTTATGCAGTTTTTGGAGCTTAACATTCTAAACATTGGATTTAGAATGTATCAGAAATATATTAAAGAGTGATACTTCTCATTCCTGTTAAATCCATTTCTGGCTTTGACTTGATAAACTGCACTAAAACTACCTGTGTGTTTTCAGGGATAGGCTAGATTCAACTGGCATATTTTTCAGTGAAGTTAGTCCATGTCTTGGCTCCTACTTTATTTTTATAGTTCAATATATACACTTGGAAAATGTGTAAATAATTCAGTTGGAACATGTTTTTTATGCATGCATAGAGGATTTAGAAACATGTTGATGCATCATGTGAACTGTAGCAGGTATTCCCTTCAAAAACTAAGGGACTGTGTAGTTGCATTTTGTATGCATATTTTGGTGCATAAAATGTGTAACGATTCTGGAGGTGGATCCACTGGACCACCGCAGGCGATGGCGTAAGCCCCTACCAGGGAGTGGAATCTAAGTGGGACCCGGTTTTCACCAGAGCCCGCCGCAAAGCGGGATGGTCTTGCTGCGGCGGGTGTCCACCAGGTCACTACCACTGGCGGGGCTTGCCTGCGGTGGCGGCCAAGGGTGCGAGGTACAGGAACGGCAGGCAGGCTCGTAGTCGAAGACAGACAGAAGGTCAGGACAGGCGGCTCTGGTTCGTGGACGGTAGACAAGCAGGTGATCGGGGCAGACGGCAAGGTTCGTAGACGGTAGACGTAGCAGAGGGTCGGTACACAGGAAGGCAATACTGGAACGCTCAGGAACACTTTCACCATGGGTATGAACACCAAGGATCCGCGAGCGCCGGCAGGAAGTGACCGGACTAAATAGGAGCATGCCCGCAATGAACCATTACCAACCGCACTGCCCTTTAAATTCAAATTGCCGGCGCGCGGGCGCGCCCTAGGGGGAGGCTACGCGCCAGGACATTGGAAGCAGCCCTGAGCGAGGAGCGTGGCCGGTCGTAAGTGCACTGCCCGCGGGGACGGGGAAGGGCGAGCGGACCCGAACCCTACTGCGGGATGGGGCTCCGCTCGGTGCAGGAGCACGGGCGCGCCTGCGACCCGGGACAGTGTCCCGCAGGGGCGACCGTGACAGTACCCCCCATTGGCCACTCCCCCCCTCTTAAACTGGATTGGAGAAATCTCGTGGCATGAGACTGCGGTTCAGGATGTTCTCCTCCGCTCCCAGGACCTCTCTTCAGGGCCAAACCCCTTCCAGTCCACCAAGAAGTATACGCTTTCCCTCCCCTAGTTTTCTTCTCCATGCCCAGAATCTCCTTGACCTCGAAGGACATTGGGCGCATCAGCCACATCCGTATGGAGGAGCGCTTCTAGGAAAAATGGTTAAGGGACCAGAGGTTCAATAAGGAACATGAAACGCGTTTGGGATTCTCATCGTGGGAGGGAGCCCCGGAGTTTGTTGCTACCGGAATGTATGCGGCTGATGACTCTCAAAGGTTCCCAGGAAAACCGGGGTCCCATTTTGTGAGACGCATCTTTAACGGACATAATCTAGATGAAGAGCCACACCTTTTCACCTGGAGAAACCGGAGGATGGATGTCATCTCTGTCCGGCGTTGACGACTTCTCATGCGCACAGAGATGCGGCGTAGCAGCGAGACAACGGTCTGGGACCAGATGGCATTCATGTCTTGAACCAGTGCGACCGCCGCCGGGAACCTCGGAGAGGTCCAGAGGAGAAGGGGGGTGGGGATGTTAACAAACACCGATGAGAAGGGGGAGGCCCCTCCTGACTCGGACTCAAGAGAGTATAGAGAAGCTCCGCCCACCTGCAGTAACTTGGCCCAATCATCTTGGCGAGCCGAACTAAATGACGAAGGTAGCAACCCAGGACTTGGGTGACCCTCTCCACCTGGCCGTTGGTCTGTGGATTTGGGGTTAAAAATAAAAAGTGCCGGAAGAGAAGTCACTTCACTTGAAGTTGGAGCCACAGAGCTCGCCAAAACCTGGAGACAAATTCGAACTCCCCGTTCCGAGACAATTTGCTGAGGGAGTCCATGGACCGAAAAACATGGATGAAGAATAACTCAGCTAGCCGGGAGGCGGATGGCAGCCCTGGCAACGGGGACAAGTGCGCCATTTTGGAAAAGCGATCAGTAATCACCCAATAATGGTGTTTGCCAGACGACTGTGGTAGGTCAGTTTATAAAGTCCATCGAAATGTTGGTCCAGGTGTTGAGGTGTGGAACGAATTGGCTGAAGTAGGCCTGCCCGGCTAGTGACTGTTGCGTCTTGTTCCGGGGCACAGGAGTCGCAAGAACGCAACGAAGTCTTGATATCCTTCTCCAGCTCTGGCCACCAATATAACCGGGATACAGGTGGAAGGTTTCTTCCGGGCGCCGGGATGGCCAGCCCCCAATGACAATGTCCCCAGATCAAATATGTCGCGGAGAGCAGGACGCACATAAGTCCTTCCAGGCGAACCTTCCGGAGGTCCTACTGGAGCAGGCCGAAGATGTTCTGGGGGGGATGATGTTTTTCAGGAGAGGTCTCTCAACCACCACCTCGGAATCACGGAGAGGGCATCAGTCTCTCACATCTTCTCGGCTGGCCAGAAAGTGGATCTGAAAGTCGAACCAGGAGAAGAATAGCGACCCTGGTCCTGGCGTGGTGTATAAGTCCAGATCAGGATCTGCCAGATATTTGGGAGGTTTCTTGAGGTCCTGAGTAGAATTACTGAGTAGTGGATAACGGGCACCGCACCAGCAGCTAATGCACTGCCACCATGGCCAATTTGATGGCCATTAGCTCCCGTCCGCCAATGTGTAATTCCTCTCTTGCGGAAAGAAACGTCTTGGAGAAGAAGCGCACACACATCTTACCCCTTATGGCCCTTTTTGTGTAAGGACTGCTCCAGCCCCTACAGACGAAGCTAGCAAACCACTTCCCAGAGTGAAAGTTTCGCGGGGCTGGAACTGCCAGGATAGAAGCCGTAGCGGAAGGCGGATTTGAGCCTCACAAACGCCTCCTCGGCCCGACAGCCAACAGCGTGAGATTGCTTGTTTCTATGGTGAAGCCACTTATCGGGGCCACCAGCGTAGAGAAGTGCGGGATGAAAAGTCGATAGTATGTGTCAGAAGCCAAGAATCGCTGGATAGCCCGCCGCCCGACGGTGGCCGTGGTCCAATGCAATATGGCAGACGTTTTAGCAGGGCCTCCGAAGTCCTTGTTCAGAGATGAATACCCAAAGAAACGAGAGCCTGGTCTGATGGAAGCGCCCATCCCTACTTGGCATACAGGTGGTTCTCCGAGGACTTCACACATTAGTACCTTGACGGACAAGGCTGCGGTGGGTCTCGGGGTCAGGGGAGAAAACACCAAGTAATGTCATCGAGGTATACTACCACGCAGGAGAGGAGGAGGTCCCTGAGACGACATTCACGAGCTCCTGAAAGACGGCTGGCGCATTAACAGAGTAGAAGGGCATCACAGGTACTCGTAGTGCCCATCCTGGTGATGAATCCGTCTTCCATTCCATCGCGCCGACGACCTTGCGGATTCGGACGAAGTTGTAGGCCCCTCTCAAATTCAACTTGGAAAAATCTTGGCACCTTGCAAGTCGATCAAAAAGTTCCGAAATCATCGGCCAAGGGTAACGGTTTCACTAACCCGTGATTCGTTGTTCAAGCCCCGGTATTCAATAGCAGGCCGTAAGGTACCGTCCTTCTTCCTTCTTCACGATAAAAGAACCCGCGGACTTCCCGATGAACCCCCCTTCCTGAGATTCACCTGGATGTACTCCCGACATGGGCTTGGGTCTCAGGAACAGACAGAGGGTAGACTCGGCCACGGGGAGGACTATACCCGGCAATAAGCATCGTTGGAGCCATCGTATGGACAAGCGGCGGATGACCTCCAGGCTTGTCTCTCGGAGAACACAATCGGCATACTACTCCAGATAATCGGGTGGCAGCCCGGGCAGTCGGCATCCTGAAGGGTTAAAGCGAGAGCACGGGCAGCACCGGGCGAGGTGCACCAAACAACGCCCCCACAGTTGGGGTACCCCAACGAATCACCTCTTCCAGAAGACCAACCCAGGATAGGGAGAGTGGAGCCGTATCCATGGAGTCCGGGAGAATCGCCGACGAGGACGAGGCAACACATAGAAGGCGAATCTCTTCCTTATGCAGTGCCCCCACAATGGAGAGACATTCTGGCTTTGGTGCGAACTGGATGGTGTCGCTAAGCAGCTCCCCGCTTGACTGATGAGATGACAGCGGTTTCTCCAGACGTACCACTGAAGACCAATACCCGCCACACTAGAGGCTGGTGGATGACGTTCCCAGCGAGCCCGAGTCCAGAAACGCCGAACCTGGAATGTGATACAGACTCGACACGACCTGCACAGGCAACAACAGGCGGAGAGGAGGAGTTGCACCTAGGAATGCGTCACCCACAGATCCTAGGTGCGGGATTTCCCGCAGCCATGGTGGGCGCTGGGACAATTCCTCCGAAAATGCTCAGGGCTGCCACAGTAGAGACACAAGTTCAGTTGTCCCGTCCGCTGGGCCAATTCTGGCTCAGAGAGGCGAGCCCGAATCAATTTGCTTGGGCTCGTCGGTGGGTGTTGGAGGCATGTGGCGCCGGAGCCCACTGGAACAACCGGTGCAGGCGAGAAACCGGCGAGGTTGGGCTGACTGACGGTCTTGCAGAAGCTCCTCCTCCAGTTCAATGAAGCGAATCGATGCTGAGTCGCCAACAGATCAAGTCGCTAAGGGAAGGACGGGAGGTCACAAGCGGCCAAGACGTCCTTTAACTCGACTTAGAGTCCCTTCTTGTATGTCTATCACACAGAGCGCCCGTCGTATCCATGTCAGTTCAGAGGCCAAGCGTAACGAAATTTGCCACCGCGTAGTCTCCTACAACATGTCCCCCTGGCGTAGGATTAGGAGGGCCGACTCAGCGGAGAGTCACGGCTGGTTCCTCGAAAGAAGTTGCAGAACTCACTGAGGAATGATGTGTAGACCGCCTTCACCGGGATCAGTCTCTGTCCCCATAGCGTGGTAGCCCAATGCCAGGCCCTTCCCGGAGAGGAGGCGACCACGAAAGCCACCTTCGCACGTCTCGGGTAACAGGAAACTGGCCCGTCATCAAGCTCCACGTGCATAATAGCATTGGGTGAATAAACCCCCTGCATATTTTCGAGGTCACTGCTGAACTTGATGGGAAGCTGACAGCCGAAGCTTGGGGTCCCCTGGGGATCACCGGAACCGCTGGGCAGGTAAGCAACTGATGATGGCGGAGGCCTGCAGCAGGACGGTGACGAGCTGCTGCACCAAGGAGGAGATTAACTCGAGCTGCTGCGCTTGCTGCGCAATCTGTTGTGATGCTCTTGGGCCACGACGTTGGTGATGGCAGGCAAACACTTGGCAAGGGTAACCTTGGCGGGATCCATGGCCCGGATCCTACTGTAACGAATCTGTATGTGGATCCACTGGACCACGCAGGCGATGGCTAAGCCCCTACCATGGAGTGGAATCTAAGTGGGACCCGTTTTCCCCAGAGCCCGCCGCAGAAGGTAAGCGGGATGGTCTTGCCTGCGGTGGGTGTCCACACAGGTCACTACCACTGGCGTTGCATTGCCTGCGGTGGCGGCCAATAGGTGCGAGTCACAGGAACCGGCAGGCAGGCCTAGTAGTCGAGACAGACAAGAAGGTCAGACAGGCGGGCTCAGTTCGTGGACGTTAGAGCAAGCTGGTGGTTCTGGGGCACGGCGTGGCAAGGTTCGTAGACGGTAACGTAGCAGAGGGTCGGTACACAGGAAGGCAATACTGGGAACGCTCAGAACACTTTCACCATGAGTATGAACACCAAGGATCCGGAAGGGTCGGCAGGAAGGACCGGTACTAAATTAGGAGCGTGCCAGCAATGACCATTACCGCACACTGCCCTTTAAGATTCAAAATTGCCGGCGCGCGCCCCCTAGGGGCGGAGCTACGCCCAGGCACAGAAAGCAGCCTGAGCAGAGCGTGGGCCGGGTAAGATGCATGCCGGCGGGGACCGGGGAGGCGAGCGACCCCCACCCAACGATCGGAGACGGGGCACCGCTCGGTGCAGGAGCACGGGCGCGCCTGCGACCCGGGACAGTGGTCGCAGGGGCGTCCGTGACAAAATGCATGTTTTAGGCATAAAATTGCATTCAAATTGTGGTGTAAATCTTGCTTTACTGGTGCACTCTAAAATTGTGCTACTTCTCTGATTGATATGATTTGTTTAATGACTATTCTGCTATACCGTTATGCATAATACTTTAATTTAAAACATATTAAAAGTAACAGACATTGTTCGTTTGATCACTCTTCTAAAATGGAATCTTACAAATTCCACCTAGAGTATTCAATCTAAGTTGTGCCATAATTATCTGCTTCTAAAAATACCAATACTTCTATATTTAATATAATTTCTATCTGAATAAGCATGCAAATAGCTCTCCGATATTTAATCTATACTAAGCAGCAAGCTTTATGGTAATCCAAGCATCAACATAAAAACTAAATTGTCAGGAACAATATCCATCTACAGTACATTATTGTTCTAATAATGAACTGTTAGAATCCATATTGAGTCATAAGAAAAGGTAATATAGGCATCCATCTGCAAGCCTATTTGTTTTGTAATAAATTCATAGAAGAGGCCTTCAACATGTTTACTGAAATACATAATATGCAGATTGTATTAATATCTCTATGCAATTAACTAACAATAGTACTTTAAGTTTTTTTTGTTTTTTTTGCTTTTTTTGGAATCTTTTTAATCCCTAACACTGAGGCCTATTTTTTTTCTCACGTTTGTTTTTCCCTCCCCGCCTTCCCAGAGCCGTAAATTTTAATTTTTTCATCTACATAGACATATGAGGGCTTGTATTTTGCGGGACAAGATGTACTTTCTAAATGGTGTCATTCATTGTATCATAGAATATACTGGAAGACTGCAAAAAAATTCTGTGGGACAAATTGTGAATAAAACTGTACTTGCACCATGTTTGCAGGTGTTTTGATTTTACGGCGTTCAACCTTCCGTAAAAATGTGTTATCTGTATTGTAAAGGTTTATACGAATCCGGCAATAACATACATTTATGGTTTTCATTATGTTTTGGTACTGAAACAGAATTGAAAATAAGTTTGATAATTTTAAGCATTTTAATGTGCAACCATCCATGTCTCTTCAAACTTAAATCTTTGTTCTAATATGAAATTTCTGACTAGGATACAAGGACATGTTCTGTTCTGCTCACATCCATAATATTTTGGTCTAGAGATAACGTGCTAGAACGCCGGGCATATGAATAAACGGTCATAGCTGTGCTTATTTAAGGTTATTTAGATTTAGCGAAACTAAGACCGATGTCAGAGTATTCATTTTATTTTTTGGTAGATGGGAGGTGTCATGATTTTAATAATTAAATGATATCTTTACATTAAGACACTGATTGGATTGTAACCTATATCTTATGCTATATACTTATCTTTGATTGGATTGTAATATGCCTACCTTCTCTGTATGATCACCCCTATACCCTTTAAAAAATCATTGTCAGTCCATAATAAAGCATTCAAATCTTTTGAATAGAATCACAGTGCATTGTTATGTTTGAAGGTCCGTGGGAGACAGAGAGAGGTTGCTAAGAAAGGATATCTACATCAGTACAGTCAAAAAATTCAAAACATTTTTTATTTTTGAAATTTGCCTCGCCGTGCCGTTTTCTGTGACCAATAACTTTTTTGTACTAACACCTATGGACTTCACTGAGGGTGCATTTTTTGCAGGCTGAAGTGTACTTTTTATTGCTACCAGACTGGAATTTTTAAGGGACGTGATATGACCAAAAAAAAAGCAATTTTGGCGTTTGGAAATTTGTTTTCTTCTTCAGTGTTTATGTATGGGATAAATTATGTTATATTTTAACCCCTTAATGCCAACGCCTTTTTTTTTTAAATTCGTTTTTCCTTGCTCGCCATCCCAGAGCTATAACTTTTTTATTTTTTCACCTACATAGACTTATAAGGGCTTTTATTTTGTGGGACAAGATGTACTTTCTAATGGTGTTATTCATATTACCATAGAATATACGGGGAAACCACAAAAAAATCGTGGGGCAAAATGTGAAAAAAAAATACTTGCTTCATGTTTGCAGGAGTTTTGCTTTTACGGCATTTAATCTTCAGTAAAAATGATGTGTAATCTGTAGGTCGATATGCATGTGGCAATATCAAACATGTAGGGTTTCCGTTATGTTTTGATATTGTAAAATTGCCAAACATTTTCTATTTTTTAAATTTGCACTGTTGGCCATTTTCTGCGAACAACTTTTTGTACTAACATCTACAGACTTAAGTGAAGGTACATTTTTTGAGAGCTGAAGAGTACTTTCTATTGCTATCACTTTGAAATACATGTGAATTTTTTGGTTAAACTTGTTCCAATTTTTAGGGGACATGAAATGACCCGAAAATCACAGTTTTGATGTTTGGAATTTCTTTTCTTCTATGATTTCAACATATGGGATAAATGATGTTATATTTTAATAGATCAGACTTTTTTGAACACGATAATACCAAATATGAGTAACATTTTTATTTATTTGAACTTTTAATTAAAAAAAAAAAAATGTTTACACTTAAAACCATTTTTTAAGGGGTTAAATAGCATGAGATGATGCTGGTGCCATTCTGCGATGTAGATGCCATGTGTTAGCTGCAATTAGGCGATCCTGTAGATCCCGGTAAAAAAGGGGGGGGATTTTAACTTTTAATATTTTTTTTATTTTTTTTATACTTTAAGGCGATGTCGACACGGCAGTGAACAAAAAACGACCTGAAAACAAATTACGAAAAAAATTCGTGAAAATGAGTTTTCTGTCCAATGCCTGTCAAAAGCAGCTGAAAAAATGGTAGTTTTTTTCCACGATTTGCGGTTTTTGGTGCGTTTTTTACAAGCGTTTTTTGCTGGTCTTTAAGCCTGTTTTTTAATGTATGCATAGATTAAGCCATTGGATGTAACTCCACCCTACAAAAGGGGATCTAAAGCACATTACTGCATGTAATAAGATTTTAGCGTGTTTTAAGATTTTAGCGCTAATAAAGTTAACTTGCGTTTGTCACCAAAAATACGCTTTTTTACAGATTTTGACCCTAATGTCCATTGTTTTACGGATTTTGGTGCTAAGATCTGAACTTTTACGGAGTTTGGCGCTAATACAGTTATCTCACGTTTGTCGCCAAAAATACGTTTTTTTTTTTTACGGATTTTGACGCTAAGATCTTCATTTTTACGAATTTTGGCGCTAATAAAGTTATCTCACATTTGTTTCCAAAAATAAGTTTTTTAACAGATTTCAGCGCTAAGATCTGCATTTTTACGAATTTTGGCGCTAATAAAGTTATTTTGCGTTTTTCGACAAAAATACGTTTTTTCTTACCGATTTTGGCCCTAAAGTCCATTTTTTAATGGATTTTGGTGCTAAGATCTGCATTTTTACGGATTTTGGCGCTAATAAAGCTATCTCGCTTTTGTTGCCAAAAATACGTTTTTTTACGGATTTTGGCCCTAAAGTCCATTTTTTTACGGATTTTGGTGCTAAGACCTGAATTTTTACGGATTTTGGCACTAATAAAGTTATCTCGCTTCTGATGGCAAAAATACGTTTTTTTACATATTTTGGCACTAGAATCAGTTTTTTTTATGGATTTTGGCGCTAAAATCCTTTTCTTACATATTTTGCCGCTAATAAAGTTATCTCGCTTCTGATGCTAAAAATACGTTTTTTTTTTTACGGATTTATTATTATATATTCCAGTTATTTTATTATATATACCAGCATTAGTGGTTAACTAGTATGCCATGACCAAGGGTGAACTTTACACCGGAAACGCGTCGGCAATACCACTACGGGTTTTTTTTCCTTGCTATGCTTTGTTGGGTTACCCGGTTTTTAAGGATGCTACAATAAAGGATTTGACTTTTTAACATTCTTTGGTACCGCTGTATCATCTTCACCATACTTCACTGGACTACATACGGGTACTCTGACTGGGATACCTGCAGTGGCCACTGATATATGGGGTAAGCTGGTCCATTTGTTTGTTTTGCCTGTAATCTTCCACAGAGTCAGGACCGTGCTCAGCCCTTACCGCTATTGTTACTTATATTGTTCACAGTAATTTGGTAACCCCAACAAGCATATGCTAGGTGTGGTACAATAATGGATTTTTCTAGCAGACAGCAGAAAGCTGCTGCTGTATTTCAGGATATGAATAGTACCGTACCCAAACCCACGGATTTTTTTCTTAAATGTAAGGAATTTGAGAGACTGAGGATACAGGAAACACGCACTTGGTGGGATCAAAGCACACTCTCGAATTACAACCAGAGAAACATGATACCCCGTGGCCTCCGCATAAAAAAAGTTCCCAAGACGGTCTTCTCAACAGAATTTACCATGGAATGGAATGAGATACTCAGTGCATGTTCACTCAAACTAATGGCATTAATTTTAAATAGGGGGGGATCGAAATTGGAAAAAAAATTTCCATTGATATTGCGAAAGTAAAAAGAGCTCAGCCTCTTGGAACCCCCCCCAAATTTAAAATGACACTAGGGCCCCAAAATTTACCCCGGGTGGAGAAAATTAAAAGGTCAGAAAGGGGAGACCCGAAAAATTTTTTTTAAAGGGGGATCTTGAGATTATGACCCAAAAAACATGGTTCGGGGGGGAAAAGGGGACGCGTTTTTGGTTTCGCTACCCCAAGTTCCATATTAAAACAACCCCCTGGGACATTTTCCATTTCTTTGGGAAACCCAACCCTAGGGTTTTTTGGCTCAATTGACTTAAAGCTTGAATACAAAAGCCAAAAAGGGAAAAATCTGTTTCCCTGGCCCCCTGCTATGGGCCCAATCTATTATCGAAAACCCGAAAAAAAGAGAAAAAAAACATGGCCCAAAAAAAAGCGGGTGGAGGAAGGGGGGAAAAGGGAAAACCCACAAAAAAAAAAATAAAAATAAAAAACCGCAGGCTCAAAAATTTCCCTGAACGGGCCCTCAAAAATCATAAAAAATTTTTGGATTTTTTTAAAATTGTCTTTCCCAATTTGGACTCAGCTAAATTAGGGTTCTTTTCTTTGGGATTTAAAATTTTTGTTTACGGGTTTGGATTTTGTTATTTTTCCCCATTTTAAAAAGATTTTAATAATTTTTGTGGGGACAATTACGTTAAAGCACTTTTTTGGGTCCTGCAGGGAGAGGAAAGTTAGGGAGGAAACCAGACAGAATAGCGCTACTATGATGTGTAGATCATAACATACCTACCCCTAAAAACCCGGTAGCCATTTATGACTTTAAAGGGATTTGGGACACATTTTTTAAAATCAGTTAGGAAATTTCTTTTTCCCCTCCCCCCTTTTTTGGGGTTTTAAAACCCGTAAAATTTTTATCCAGTTAATTCACGTACCCCAAGCATGGACCGCTTTCAAGCTCTAATTGAAAGAGATCTCAGGTTGTGGGCCCCCCCCCTTGTCCCCCCGGGCATAAATTCCCCAATCTTACTAGAAAAAAAAAAAACAAAATTCTTAAACAACTCACTGATAATCCTAAAAAAATTAAAGGAGGGTTGGGAAAAGGGAGGGCACAGTGGGGGTAAAGGAAAAGCCAAAAGTAAGTGATATCATGCGCTCCATGCTTATGGATACCACAACATACTGAAAACTCATTGAGGACCCGACACAGAGTTTAAAAGTAGAAAAAAATTCCTTACAATGGAAGTTTTTTGGGTTTGGGGGGTCCCCCCCCAAAAACCCAAATAAAATTTAAAAACTAAATTTAACACTCTGAACCCAAATTATATATGGATCCCCAAGGGTTCCCTAAAAAATATCGAGAACCCCCCCAATGGGGGCCCCCAATTTTTTTCGGCATTGATTTCCCTTTTAGGAAAGACTTTCCCAAGGGCGGGTTTTAATTCAACAAAGCCTTTGGTGCCCGAATTCCCACCTTTTCAGGATACAAGGTTTCCCCTTTGTCAGCTACAAAAAACAGTCGGGGAAAACATAACCGCCCAGGGTTGAGCGCGATGTCTACCCCAAAACGCTTAGAAAACATGCGTTTGAATCCCAAATCTCAAAACCTATGGGGCTTTTCCCAAGGATTATTCAAAATTTTAAATTTAAATGGCCCAGGAAATTCCTCATGCCAAAATTTTTTTTTTTCTTTTGTTTCCACTTTTTAAACTTTGCAGGGAAGGGGGTTTGTCAGGGGGGAAAAGTTTACCTTCCCGGTAAAATGCCCAGGTTTGGTGGGATTTCGCCAAACTTTCTACCCCCCCGAAAAACCCTTTTTTCCCTTTTTTTTTTTGGGGGCCCTTTGGCCCCAAAATACATCGATGACCTCCTTTTTATATGGAGAGGCATGTACCCGGGAAATTTCCCCACCTTCCTTTTTTATTTAAATAATAATCCTTGAAATTACGATTTGTACTTTCAGGGGGGGAAGGAAATTATTAAAATTTTTGGATCTTGTTTTGCCCGGGCCCGAACCAGGTATAAAAAGCCCAACTACCTTTTCGCAAGGCAAGGGAAAGGGCAATCCCCATTTTGCCCCAACCAGAGTTTTTCACCCCTAAACACACCCCCCGGTCTAAAACCCGGGGGTTTAAAAATGATCCAGGCAAAAAATTTGCATTTCCCCAGGAGGTTTTTCGTTAGCGAAATTAAAATGCCATCCGTGGTAAAACTTTTCAAAGGGGCCCCCTTTCTTGGACTTTGAAAGGGAGAAACTCCCATAGAAACCGGAAAAAGAACTGGGGCCAACTTTTTTCCTTAAAGGAAAAAACAAGAATCCCCAGAAACAGGGGAGCTCCAGAAACAATACAATTTTGGTGTTGGATCATAATACCCAATTCCGAACAATCAAAAATATTTTTTTAAAATATTTGCCTGTATTTTCAGAGGATCCCATTCTGGAAGAAATTTTGTCAGGGAGTATCCGTGTCGTTACTCGGAGATCCCGCACCTTGGGTAGCCTGCTAGCTCCTAATACTATCAATTCAAAGGGGCCTAAACCAACATTGCTCAAACACAAATGCTTTTATAGATGTGGTTCTAACCCCTGTAGGATATGTGGATTTGTCAATTCAGGCAGGGTGTTTCATAATAGTCAACAAACTAAATCATTTACCATTCGTAGTTATATTAATTGCAACTCACATCACGTTGTATATTTAGCTACATGTACTGAATGTAACCTTCATTATGTGGGGAGTACTATCCGCAGATGAAAAACTCGCATCCTTGAACACCTTAATTACATCACAAACACCTCCATACGCAACCGATCTCAACTATTAAACCACTTTAGGGATGTACATGCTGGAAATCCCAATAAGTTAAAAATTATGGGTATTGACAGGATAGTTAGATCTACACGTGGAGGGGATTTGAGACATATGCTCCATGATAGGGAAGCGTACTGGATTATCGTTCTTGAGACTGCGGTCCCTATGGGGTTAAATCTCAAAAGAGAATGGATGTTTCATTATTGAATTATTTTACAGGTTGTTTTTTTTTTTTTTTCTGCAAATGGTTATTTTTTCATTAGTGCATATTATATTTGTGATATTTCATTATAGGTATATATTAGGGCTCTACATTTATATTTTGTATTTGGTTTTTGGTCAGACTAGATCTATTGAACTGTTTTTCCTTATTCTCTCACGTACCTTATCAGTACTTTATTACTTTATGATTTCGCTGTAGTGTGGTTCTAGTTATTTTATCCTTACAGGTGTCTCACCTGTTGTTCCCACTGGCTCCTTCTTGCTGGGATAGGGAGTGCGTGAGAGCCCGGCGCCGTGACATATCGCTGGCGCCGCCCCTTCCGGCACGGTTTCCCAGACTGTCATCCGTCGCCTGGGTAAACTACTGTGTCTCTTCCTGGAGACGCCGTCTGGTCTGCTGATTCGCTGGGTCGGCATTCTCGTGTTTCCGGCGGCGGCCCGGAAGTTGGCGCAATCAGCGGGAGCGAGCCGCTGGGAACAGGTGAGTTCACCTTTACATTGTTATGTTATTTTATTATATATACCAGCATTAGTGGTTAACTAGTATGCCATGACTAAGGGTGAGCTTTACACCTGAAACGCGTCGGCAATACCACTACGGGGTTTTTTCCTTGCTATGCTTTGTTGGGTTACCCGGTTTTTAAGGATGCTTCTATAAAGGATTTGACTTTTTAACATTCTTTGGTACTGCTGTATCATCTTCTCAATACTTCACGGGGATGCGAGTGTGTCCGCAACCCACAGCATGGGTAGCCGAGGCATTCGTAACATTAACAGACTGTCCAGCACCTTGAGATAGAGATGGGAATGGGTATTTGGTCGTGACTAAAGTACAGTATCTCACAAAAGTGAATATGTCCCTCACATTTTGTAAATATCATATTACATATTTTTATGGGACAACACTGAAGATATGACACTTTGATACAATGTAGAATAATCAGTAGACATCTTTTATAACAGTGTAATTTGGTGTGCCCTCAAAATTACTCAACACACAAATATCAATGTCTAAACCGCTGGCAAAAAAAAGTGAGTACACCCCTAAGTGACAGTGGACAAATTGTCCCCCAAAGTGTCAATATTTTGTGTGGCCACCATTACCTTCCAGCACTGCCTTAACTGTCTTGTGCAAGGAGCTCACTAGAGCTTCACGGGCTGCCACTGGAATCTTCTTTCACTCCTCCAGGACAACATCACCGAGCTGGTGGATGTTAGAGACCTTGCACACCTCCACCTTCATATGTTGGATTTGCAATTAACGTGTCAATTGAGGAAAGAATGAAAAGAGTTTAACCCTTTAAAGTCTAAGCCTGTTTTGGAGTTAAGGACCAAGCCCTTTTTTTCAAATCTGACATGTGCCACTCTATCTGTGAATAACTTTTCAACATTTTTTACCTATCCATGTGATTCAGAGATTTTTTTCTCGTGACACATTTGTGCTTTAATTAGCATTAATTTTGGTCAATAAAATCCCTGTTTAGGTGTGAAAAATATCGAAATTTTGTGAAAATTTGGAAAACATTTGCCATTTTCCAAAGTTTAAAAATTTCTTTGCAAGACACATAGTCACACCGAAAAAAATAGTAAAAAATGAACATCTTACCATATTTTCTGCTTTGTGTTGGCATGATTTTTTTAAACATCCTATTATTTTTTAAGACATTTGGGGGTTTAAATGTAGTAGCAAATTTAAAATTTTCAAGAAAATTGCAGAACAGATTTTTTTTTGGAACCAGGCCACTTTGATGTGGTTTTGAGGGGCTTGTATGTTAGAAACCCCATAATGACTCCATTTCAGAAACAACAACCCCCTTTAAAATAGTCAAAACAGCATTAGGAAGTTATTTTAAACCCCTTTAAGTATTTCGCAGAAATTAAGAAAAGTGAAAGTGAAACTTCAAATTTTAACTTTTTTCAGATTTTGATTTTTGTTCATTATTCATTGGAACCCCCCGTAGATTTTACCAAGAAATTGTAACTCAATAATGATTCCCTTATTATGCAGTTTTTAGAAAAAATCCCCCTTGTGGCCCATAATGCGTTTTTTGACTCTTCCACAGGCTCAGAATCGAAGGAGCCCCTTTCTTGTTTTAGAATATTTTCAGGCTTTATTAGGATAGTGATGGGCAGGACAACGTGGGAACAGAAGAAACAAACTGTCTTTTTAAAATGATCAGACAGCTTAACATATGAGTGGGGAGAACAGGACTTGGCAATAAAGGGGGTTCTTTTTTGTGGTTTTTCACTGTATGAGCTGTGATGATCACTGGCAGAAAATTGCGGGAAACTGAAAGTGGGAAAAATTGTCTGATAGCAGTGCACAAAAATCACGGGGGCAGTGAAGGGATTGGGAGTGGAGGGGTTAAAAAAATATTTAGGCTGTGACACCCAGATCGCAGCACAGGCACTAGGACCCAGCACGAATATCATTCCTCACTCTCTCACACGGCGGCCAGGGAAGTGGATCGCTGTAAGGGGTGAGTACAGACGACTGCCTCCCAGGGACCCTTGGGATGGGGGGCAATGATTGTCACCTGCTTGTGGATGTGCAAATTAGCTGTGAAACAGCAATTGATAGAGTTTTTAATATTTGCACGGGAGACAGAAAGCTTTCATGCCCCTTCCGGAAAGGGTCGGGTGCATTAACAGGCATGAACCATGACGCAGAACGTCAGGGTGTTTAAAGGGTTTTTAAGCACACCAGCATGACCAACATTTTACATGGAAAGCATGAATTGTAGGGAAATAGTGCTTGGAGAAAAAAGGCCACACAGGTCCTGTGCTTTCAACCACCATGACATATTCTGCCTCCCCCTCCTCCTCCACTTCCAAGCCCAAGAAGTCCTGTGCCGGGCAGCTGGCAAATCCCTCCCCGTCCCACATTTGGGGGCCCGGTTCCCGCCCCCACAACACAGCCTACACCTCCGTTTCCCCCCAGTTGACCTGCACACCTTTACAGCAGCCAGCGCACCCAGACTTTGTGTACCAGGTGGGGGGAGATAAAAAATACATTCATCCCACCAACCCATTCAAAGCCTGAATGTCACGTTGCCAGGCCGGGCCTTGGAAATGTTCCCTTTCCGCCTGGTGGACAAGATGTGTTCCCCCACGTCATGGCCCGGCAGCCCCAAATCTATGCCGAGCAGGCATTTTTGCCAAAAAGTTGTCCCTCCCCTGGTCTCCCGTTTAAGAAAAGTCTCCCGCGCTTTGGTGATCTGTGTCCACCAAAGTCCATTCAACAGAACATGGACTAACAAGCATGGTTAAGGGTGTTACCTCACTGACGCTCACTGGGTGAGTTTGGTGGATGGGCGTGTTCTGGGTGGGTCTTTCCGCCTCTTCAACATGCGATGGTGCAATGTTCAGTCCCCCCCCGAAAGTAGCTCACGTGCCAAGGAAACCCGGCCGTTCTAAATTAATTTGTTTGGAGACCGCAACAAAAGGGGCAAGAGTGTGGGAAGCCCAAAAGCACCCGACCAACCAGTGGGGTGGGGGGTAAGAAAACCCGGGGCCCGGGAAAGTGGGGTGCGACAAAGGGAGCAATCTCCTTGCTGCTTTAAGATCAGGACTTACGCAATCCTTGTGGCACATGAACCGGTTTGCAGATTTTTATAAAACGCTCCCAGGTTTTTTTTGTTGTGAGGAAGGTGAGGGCTTAATCACCCCTGGTGTTGCACCTGCTTTGCCCTAGCTGGAGTGTTGCAGCATGTTGAGCCTCCCTGTAGTATGGGATATGGCAACACACTGGGGAAATTTTACCCCCAAATCTCCCCGCAAATGGGCAGCAGCGTCATGCCATTATGCGTATGAAATGTCGATGCCCCATAGCAGTGGGTGGACCTCGGGAGTTGACCCAGAGGTGAAAACGCTAAAAGGGGTCTCTGCACCATCGGGAAGTTTTGAAAAAGGGCCCCCAAAATGGGGGGACAATGCCCCTTTTCAGCATGACGATTGGTTTTATTTTACGGAAAAAGTTTAGGCACTCTGCGGTAGCAGGTCCCAGCAATAAAGAGGAGGAGGAGGCGGCCACACAGCCTTACTCGCCGGAGAATGTAGAAGGCCTGATTGTTTCGCAATTGTACAAGTCTTCTTTAGGAGGTGTTTCTAGGTCGAGGGTGGGTCCAGGATGGCAGTTCAGCTCAGCTCACAGAGTAGAGCACAGAGCTAGCCAGGGCACTGGTTATGGCCAGGATGAGGAACTGAAGGAGGATGAGGAGGCAGGGGTGGACACCACCAGTACTGATTACCCTTCAGTGGTAAGAGGTTGGTACAGATTACAGGAGGAGGAGGAGGAGGAAGAGAAGGAAGATCACGTTAGTGCCCCTCGACCCCGAGGCTTTGGAGATCCTGGCAGCATCTCACACATGAGTGCTTGGATGCTACATTACCTGCAATGTGATCCATGCATCAAAGCAATAAAAATGAACAGTGATTACTGTTTGGCCTCCTTGATCCACGTCACAAAAAAAATTAGCAATTTCTTCCACCCACAGAAATTGACAGTAGAATGCAGGCTTTTGAACAGTGCATCATTGACCAAACTCGAGAAATCTTTTGCATCTTCACATTCATAATGTCACGGTGGAAAAACGACGTCAGCAATGCAGTCAGCAATAGAATGGTAACAAATATAGCCGCAGCAGGATATGTTGGCAGACCCCTATGGTGACATTGACAATCGCTTATTATTACACATCAATGCCTGCAAGGCGGGCAGCAATCAGAACACAACAGAGAACCAGCCTTAAAAATGAAAAAAAAAAAAAAAAAGAGAAATAAAAACAAAAAGGAAGGGTGAAGAAGACCATGTCCAATGACTACCTGCGTTATCAACATCGACTGTTAATTGAACTTAAGTCTGACCATTCAGTCCAGCGATATCCAAGAAAGGGAAAGACCATCCACCTTTACATTTTTCTCGGACGCATACTGTTGTCTCTTTGCAATCGCCTCCGCTGAAGACTGCCTGGGCCATGAGTACGAGGAGCAGGAGTATCTGGAACCGTTAGATGATGTCAAAGAGAAACAGACCCCTCTGCCAGAGGTGGTGGAGCCTTGACTAGCTCAATGGCAAGCGGGCCGCTGGGCGCTGCCTGCCGCTGTTTGCTGCGGGCGGCAGGATGGACTCACCACATCTAGCTTCCCTGGCCACGCCTTCACTTTCTTTTACAGATTCACATATACCCATATACGGCTCCTCCGGGTCTTAGCAAAGAACTTGGCCACACCGCCGATTTCAGATTTTATCGCCAACTGGCAGCCGATCCGCACTGAGTTAACTACTGCCGCCCGCTTGCCTTCGCTGAGCCCCTGTTTCCCGCTACTTTCAATGGACTGCGAAGCGGGGTTTTATTACCCCGTGGCCGCTTGCTCCCACCTCACACTGCGCAAATCCTGCTTACTGCACAGGCCACGACGACCCACTTGCTGCTGCGCCCGCTGCCTGGCGCGCAAGCAGACGCCCTCTTCCCTCTCCCTGACGATGAATGCGAAGCCCTTGCACACCCTGCTGCCCAACAGCGTCAGCAACATCATACATCTATTTGTGTTTTCACGTCACTGCAGTCCTCATGCACCGGTCTTGGTATGAGCAGAGGCTGGACCCCCTCACAACATGACCTCCCATGCACCCAAAATCTATACTTTGCCGCCTACTCTGCAAGAAGCAGGGATATGGCCCCATTTCTTCGCTGCCCAGTAGCTGCCTGACTGCCCTCCTCAAATTGTTCATCCTCGTTATATGAGTTGGCCTGAGCCCAGCCCACTAGTAGAACTTCTGGCTGAGGGAACCGATGGGAACAGAGGCGTGTTGATGACGGTGAGGGCCGCTGACTGCTCCTTCTGAAGTGGCCATGCCAACTAAGGTTGTGTCAGACGTCCCACGACTCTTGGCTGGGGTTGTCAGGATGTCCTATCTGGGAGGCAATGGATGACTAAGTCAACCAATCAAGAACCCCTTGGGTTCTAGTGCAGTACAAAAGACGGCCAGAAGATGACAGCGGCAGTTGTGGCCTCACCAGTGACCCCCTGCTGCGACGTCCCCTTGCTGTGCAGCGACCTGGCCTGGAATTGTTTTGTGCTCTGGCCACTCGCAGTGAAGAAGCGTACCACCTCTCTGTCAGACATACTTGTTTGTTCATAAAATTTACAGACACTGTTTGAAGAAAGAATATCGTATATGATAAATAAAATACACACCTGTATTGACGCCAAAATAACCAGTACAAGCTTGTAACCCTTTGGATATAAATTGTGCTCCACAAATGGGCGGAAAAATTTACTGTATGTGCCGTTTAAAAACTCTGTGTATTTTACTGAATATAAAAGCACAAACAGGCTTACTTAACCTTTGGATATGAATTATGCTACAGAATTGTCACGTCCGTGCCATTTGGCCCTGGTCGCCGGCCACAGCCGCGGCGATATAAAAACGCGGCCTTGCGCCTTTGGTGAACATTCCCTGTAGCCTCGTAACCTTGATTGATTTCTGGGTCGACCCTCCGTGGCCAGAAATCCTCCAAGCACTCATAAGGGGTTAATTAGTCTCCCTGATTGACAGTCCTTCCACCTATCCTATCTCCTCTACTTCTACCCCTTTCTATATATAGCCGCTGCTTCCTCTGCTCCTGATGCCTGCTATACTGCGTGCCTTTATAGTTAAGCCTGGTCATATGTTGTTTCTCTGTGCTATTGACTCTGCTTGTTTCTGGTTTTCTCCTTTGCCTCACGAATCTGTACCGAGTGCTGCCCTCCCCGTTATTGACTTGGACTGTCCGACTACTGGTTCGTGTTTCTATTTGTTTGTTTGTCTTTTCTGTGCAACGCTGCTCAGTGTAGTCTGCTGGTTGGGGCCGGCCTAGTAAAAGGATTCCCGGGTTCCCAAAAGGCAGGACAGAGGCTGGGATCAGTTCAGGAAGGGCCCCACTTGTCCGTGTCTTGTGTGTGTCCCCTGACCATCCCTAACACTTACAGCACGGCCCATACACCAAACAAATTCCCGTCGGTTCAGGATGAACACCGATCTATCAGTTACTGACTGCTTGGACGAATTAACTACCCAGTTCAGGCATGCGGGTTCTTAATGTCCAGATAAAGCTCTCGCTCTGACTGCCATGTCTACCCTAGCCACTGATCCAATAGTCCCCAACTGTACCACACTTGCTTAACTGGGCCCTCTGGGGACAATACGTTCAGCAACAAACCTCAATGCGTTACCATTACCGCTTTCGACGAGTAAACCCGATAAATTTTTCGGACCTTCGGGAATCCTGCCGGCCTGTTTTTCGGTTTTTCATCCCATTTTTTTCTCTGAAGCCTGAAAAAGTCCCGTCCATGGCCGAGTCCACTCCCCTCCAGGGACCACCGCGAGGTGTGGGCACTAGGCATACCCCCCGAGGCCCAGGAATGGCGATCGGTGGACAATTATTTTTCTCTAGCGCTGGGACAGATTTATGATGACCCCAACCAACAGCTTTAGCTGAAACCCATCTCCTGTCCATGTTCCCAGCTTGGTCGCCGCCGGCGAGGATTACTGCTCCGAGTTCCCCAATGGATGTTCATAATTGGATGGCCTGACCAACCCCGCTCAAAACTCTCGTTAGACAAGGCCTGTCCGAGGCAAGTAGAAGATCTATGGTCCCATCCTATACCAGAGACATTTAGGGGACTTAAGACTTGGCTATCTCTATAGACCCGGAGTTGATAGAGAGACGCAGGAAGGATTGGGGGGGGGTTGGGGGTCCACTGGGCAGTTCAGGGCTGACTCTCCTGTCCAACCTTTCTCTGCTGGTTTTCCTACTCTCCTCCACTACCTTTTTGCCCTCTCCCGCTTGGGTGCAGGAGTGGACCTAGGTATATGGCCTCCACGTCGGCAGCGGTTAAAGGAAACAGTCGGTGGGAAAACGCGTTGTGCTTCTACTTTGTGGAGGAGTCCGTCATGTCCTGAGGATCTGCCCCACAGGACCCAAGTCTCCGGCGGAAAGCAACAAACTGCCCTGAAGAACGTCAGGAAGTATAACTGCAGGCATACAGGTACCCCTAACTTGGATTAACAAGCTTACCTTCCTGGTAACCCTAATCTTCGTGTAAGAGTGTTTCTGCTTTGCCATGATGCCTTGATCGATTCGGGGCGCTGCCGTATAATTTTATAGCATGTGCGGTGGCTAAAGCCTTAGGTTTAGAGCTAATCCACTATGGTTCTCCCCTGTTTGTTTCAAGGCGCAGAATCTAACCCCCTAATGGAGGGAAGGAAAAAATACCGAACTACGAAATAACCCTGAATGTTGGATTTTGCATTTTGAACAACTGTCTTTCTTGTCAATGGAGGGACTTACATGGACATTATTCTAGGGTTAACCCTAGGTTACGCCTCCATAACCCGGTGGTTTGACTGGAGGGAAATGCTGAGTTGTACACAATGGGGGAACTCATGGGGGTGATCATTTGAAAACTGTATACAGTCTTATGGTATGCTCATTAACGATAACACCATCCCATTCCCCGGATTTTGTCTCTGATTTCAAAAGACGTCTTTGATGAGACCGTGCGGGACTACCCTGCCGCCGCATCGCCTTATACTGTGCGATAGATCCTCATTCCGGGAGCAAAAGTTGCCTAGGGGTCGTATTTTTAACATTATCCACCCCGGAATGTGAATCTATCGTCAATATATTTAAGGGAGAGCCTGGAAAAGAGGTCACATAACGAACCGTCGCTATCTCGCCGGTCAGCACTGGGTTTTTTCTTTGTCGAGAAAAAAGAAGGAGAAGGCCCTGATCGTCCTTGTATTGACTATAGGGAGCTCATAAGATAACAATTAAAGACCATCATATCCACTTCCCTGATCCCGGAACTATTTAATCAGGTTGTGGGCGCCCAAAGGTTCTCCAAGTGTCGACCTTCGGGGGGCGTACAACCTGATTCGAATCAGAGAAGGGACGAATGGAAGACGATCCTTTATACCCCTGAGGGCATTTCGAATACTAGTCATGCCTATTTCGGTCTTTGTAAAGCACCCTGCCGTCTTCCCAACGCTTGTTAATGACATTTCCGGGACCTTCTAGGTCGTTTTGTAATTGTGTATCTAAGACATATCCTCCATATCTTTCCCCCGAATTACGATACCCATCGAGATCAATCAGGGGAGTCTCCAGTTACTCAAATCAACTATGGGCGCCAAATTGTTCTAAATGTTTGTTCGGAGTCCAGGAGTATTAGGGTTCCTGGGGTTACATATTGAGGTCCCAGTTTCTATAAGTTAAGGATCAACAAAAGGTATCAGCCATCACTGAGTGGGTACGGGCCCTACCACCTTAAAAGAGAACCAACTTTTTTAGGTTAGCAAACTATTAGTCGCAAATTATTAAGAATTTTTCCCTGATTGTTAAACTCTTACTGACCTAACTAAGAAAGGGATTTACCCCACCTCACTGGGCACCAGAAGCCGGAGCAAGCATTTGATTACAATGAAAAAATGTTTTTGTCCTGCACCACCTGTCTTGGTCCACACCTGACCCAGAACTACCTTTGTTTGGAGGTAGATATGCGTCAGAATGGGGAATGGGCCGTCCTGTTCTCAGACGACTGAAACCTTATACCATGCTCAACCCATCGCCTTCCCTTCTCCCGAAAAGTCTCACCGCTGATATAAAACTATGATATTGGTAACAGGGAATTGCTCGCCATTAAATGGGCTTCGAAGAGTGGTGAACCCACCTTTTGGGAGGAGGCTAGGAACATAGAGTAACTGTTCTTACAGATCATAAAAAATCAGTTATGATCTTAGACAATGCAAAGCGATGAACCCACGTCAAGCGCGATGGGCCTAGATTCTCTTACTAGGTTCAACATTGTTAGTAACCTACCGTCCAGGGGCAAAGAATGATAAGGCCGACGCCTTGTCATCGAAGTTTTGGTATGAGTGAACCTCTCAGAGGAGGAACGGGGAATATCTTTGCTCCGGGTGTAGTTCGTGGCTACCCTTACACAGTATTTTAGTCCTCTGCCTATTGCGAACTCTCAAGGCCTCGTCCTCACCCGACTAGCCCCCCCGGTAAACTTTATGTTCACATGTCACCTTCATTTGAATTCCTGGAGGAGGTTCACTCCTCGTTTTTGTCTGGGCATCCTGGCATCGCGGGCACCGGATACCTTCTGTCCCGTACTTATTGGTGTCCTTCATGGCAGCGTGATGTGAAAGAATTTGTTACCGCTTGTGAGACCTGTGCCAGGTCATATACTTAGACTCCATGGTATTCCCTCCAACATTGTATCTGACAGAGGGGTACAGTTTGTGTCGAGGTTCTGGAGAGCATTCTGTGGTAAATTGAGGGCATCTCTCTGTCTTCTCATACCGCCTTTCATCCCGTACTAACGGCAAACTGAGAGACTAACCACCAGTCCTAGAACAATACCACAGATTGCTACGTTTTCGGAAGCCAGGAGAGGTTGGAATAATTTTGCCTCATGGCAGAGTTTCGCCCTTAACAATCATGAAATTTCCTCGACCAAACTCCTCCCCCTTTTTACGTAATTACGGGTTTCACCCCAGAAATTCCGCCGACTATACAGGTTGCGAATCTAAACTCCCTAGTGTCAAATCGACTTAAGCGACTGTGCACAGTCCTGGGCTAAGGAGTCTTGAGACTCTATGAAAAAGCCCAGCTCAGCAATCGAATTACCTAATAAAAAACCGACCTGGACCTGAAATATAAGTGTGCGACACTAGGGTGGCCTCTCAGACTAAAAAACTCCGTCTTCGGTGCCATCTACTAAGTTCGCCCCTACGTTAATCGCTCCATTCATTATCACTGAAATTTATTAACCCGGTCTCTTTCAACTCCGCCTACCAAGTTCACTCCATAACCCATCCATATTCACAAATCTCTCCTAAAAAAAGTACAGAAATCCCAGCTGTGGTCGGTCGCCCTCCTCCTCATGCCGGTGTGGATCATACAAGGGAATAAGAATAAGAAAAATATAGCGTATTATCGGACTCCTCGCAGGGGTACAGAATGCCCTCCAAAACCTGATGCACTGGAAGGGGTATGGTCAGAAAGAACGGTAGGGTTGGCGTCCAGGGACTTGCTGTCCCCGAACTGTGACAAAATTTCACCCGAGCCAACCATCCAAGCCTGGGGGAAATCTAAGAGGGTCGGTGGCCCCCTCATAGAAAGGGGGGGTACTGTCACACATCCGTGGCCAATTTGCCCGGTCGCCGGCTACAAGCCGCGAGATTATAACATGCGGCCTGCCGCCAATTGTGTGAACACTTCCCTGTAGCCACGTACCTTGATTGATTTCTGGTCGACGACGCCTTGCCAGAAATCCTCCAGCACTCATAGGGGTTACTAGCTCCCTGGATGACAGGTCCTTCCACCTAGTTCCCTAGTCCTCTACTTCTCCCCCTTCCTATATAAAAGCGCTGGCTTCCTCTTTCTCTTATGCCTCAATACGGCGGCCTTTAAAATTTTAACCTGTCATAAAAATTGTTTTCTTCTATTGATTTTGCTTGCTTTTTCTGGTTTCTCCCTTTGCCTCACATTTTTCGAAGAAAGGGCTTGCCCCCCCCCCTTTTTGGCCCTTGGACTTTTCCGACACGGGGTCTGTTTTCTTTGTTTTTTTGGCCCCTTTGTCTTGCACGCTGCCTTTTTAACCCTTTGAGCCCTTCTTTTTGGGGGGCCCGGGGGCCTTTTTAAGGAGCCCTTTTTCCCCCCAAAAGGCAGGGAAAAGGGGCTGGGACCCATGTTCAGGGGGCCCCACTTGTCCGTGTCTTTTTGTTTTTCCCTGACCACCCTAAAAAAGAATTTTTTTTCTTCTGTGGGGGTGAAAAAAAAAAGGTTTTTTTTAAATGAGTACAACTGCAGAACAACGCTTAATTAACCCCGGGAAATGGAAATTGCGCCAAAAAATTTGACCCAGCCACAAACAAGTTAGCTTGTAGCGGGGTTAAAACCGGCGTTTTTTTTAAACGCACAAAACAAAGATAAAATTGAAATTTAAACCTTTCTTTTTAATTTTAATGCTCCCGGAAAAATGTAAATTTTTGGCTTGAAAATAGGGTTTCCCCTTTTGGGTTTTTCACCACACAAAAAAACAACGCTTTTTAAACCCCTTTTGGATAAAAAAATTGCGCCAAAAAATTTTGACCACCACAATCTTTTAGTTTTGTACATGTTACAAGGGCGTGTTTTTTACGCTACCCCAAAAAGAGTTTAAAAAATTGAAATTTAAACCCCCTTCGCTTCTAAATTTAGGAAACGGGAAAAATTTGTAAAATTTTTTGGGGGTTAAAAATAAACATTTTTCTTGCGTCACAAAGGGCTAAAATAACAACAAGTTAATTAACCCCTGGATGAAAAATTGTGCCAAAAAAATTTGAGCACCAAAAAATAAGGGAATTTGAAATTGTAAAAACCTGTTTCTTTAAAATAAATACAACGGAACGGGCCTTAAACCCCCGCTTGAAAATTCAATTTTCGTGAGCAGATAGGTTTTTAAATGAATAGCAGCTCCCAGGGGACGCACATTTAAAATTTCAATCCAATACCCAAAAAAATCAAAATAAACTTTAAAGAACAGTCTCTGAAAAAAACGAACACCCCCACAAAAATCGCTATATAAAAATCATTTCTCAAAAAACAGCCGCAGCACCCCTTTCCCCCGATCAGTACAGTAGATGATATGAGCTCCCAGCTTGCCCCGGGAACTTATATGGGGTTGACGTCACAGAACCCCCCGGGGTCCGTTTGGGTTTCATCCTGCACATGCTTCGGCACCCCCTTCTTCCTCCCAAGTTTTTGCCCCATGTAGCCCAGTCTCGCACCATTTTATCAAAAAAAAGCACACTCTTTTTCACCCCGAAGTCCCCCAAACTTCGACTTCGTTCAGAACCGAAGTTTTTCCCCGAAATTCTAAAAAAAGAATTCCACTTCGTTTTGAATCAATTCCCCATTCTACAGGGGAGCATACAACAAACCCAAACCACTTAAGATCATTTCACGACAAACTGCGTCTCAGCACCGATTTTTTGATGTGTCCGGGCCCAATCGACTTTTGGGTACCAAAATGGGCGAAAGGCCCGACCGCTCACACGCCAAAGGTGTTGTCCTGCCCAGCACCAGCGTCAATCTAGCAGACATTTAGCACACTGGAGGATCATTACAGACAAACGCATCCGCTTTCCCCCAGAAATGTGGACGTTTGACTTTCACAAGATAATCGGGGATGATCCTGATTTGTGGGGCCCCAATTGCCAGGTCACCGAATAAGTAGCCGTCTACTTCACAATCCTCTTCAAACAGAATGGCGTCCTCTTGTAAAAATGTTTTTAAAATGATCATTTCTCTCCTAGCAATTTTAATTCTCAGTTTCCAAATGATCATATGCTGGTATTTGCGGTGTGGAGACTGTTTTTTAAAGACACCAAGGTTTTACATGCCAAAACCGGATTGCCATTTAATCACTTTGAGTGGCACATGTATGAAGGGGCCTTTACACCAGTTTTCTGGCTTACACTGCGCCTCCCATCCCGAATCACCGCTGTCGGACGCAGCGTTCGGGCACTTTCGCGAGGCTGCGGCCCGCATGAAGGGAGCGGGCATTTCGGGCGCGGGTGGGGTCGTCAGTGTAGGCGTTCCGGGGCGGGACGCGGCGCGCTCAGTATAGGTCCCGAGGCATGTACCGATCGCGGTCTCGCCAAATCGCGGCGCTCGAGCTATACTCCGACAGCGCATACCTGGTTTTTTTTGGTCTAAAATCCTCCGGCGAGGCGAGTGAAGCGGGATCGGAACATGCGGGAAGCGGATCGAAGATCTGCGACAGAAGTCCTCGGCGCTCCGCTATGGGTGCAGGCAGGAGTGTGTGAATCCCGAAAAAATCCCTTTTTTAGAAAGGCTGAAAACAGTGACAGTAAAAGAGCTGGAAATGTAAAAATAACCATAATAAAAAAAAAAAAAATTTCCCCAAACTCTAGAACGGCGCAATATTCAGAAATATGATATTGGATAATTGCCGGGAAATACAGTAGATTCAAATTCTGAAAACCTATCTCAATGGGTTTACGGCAATAACCAGCCAATCCAAAATATTAATTGCCCTAAAATCATGTTTTTCTTTATTTTTATCGATGCACCCATACTAGTTGATCCTTTTGCTAACGAAAATAAAATAAACTAAACATGATATTATAGAGGAGATTAATATTTTTTTTTCGTTAGCCACTATATTAGGATTCCTTTATGTACACCTCGTTACAACTTGTGTAGTGTTTATAATTTGATTTCGGCCATAATACAGTTTGATTCAGATTGCATTACCAAAACCCATAGGAAGCGTCCTCGCGATCTTAGCCCAGTTGGTCCAAAAGTACCTGCGGCTCTTGAAATTAGCCAAATCACAGACGCTGGCCTCAGAATTTCTTTTCCCGATAGAAACTCTATGAGAAAGTCTAGCTCGCGCCTCTGATTGGCTAAGCGGACGAGCCCCCCGCTGCTTCATCACAACAATCAGCTCGTTTCTGCTTTTTACTGTATATTGAATTTGTCCCGCCTTTGAAGTATGATTGGTCTCATTTTTCTCCATGATGCTAGTAAGTGGGGCCGGTTACGCTCCTATTCGATTTGTTTTCAAAACTCTCCATATGCTAGAATGGGACTTTATGTCGCTCCTATTCTGATTGTCACGTTTATAGTGCCCGACCAAGTGAACTAGTTCAGGAGTGAATACTGATTTAATAACTAAACTAAATGTCCAATCCTGAACAAGAAAAAGCACTATAGAACCCCGACAGAATTACATACAAAAATGAATGAAAGTGAGGGATTGGTCTTAAAAATTAACTTTTATTAATGCTAATTAAAATATAAAGCCACAAATATTAAAACTCTCCGTAGAACAAGAAAGATAAATGTTCTAAGATAAAAAAGGTATATATTATATTAATAAAGAGCCTAAAAAGTGAAGTCAGCCATACAGACCCGAAAAGGATCCTATTGAGCGGTGAGCTTGTCCCGAGCCTATCCCAAGTTCAGAAAAATCGCCCCAATAAGGGCGTGTACCTGGCATGGAAACCTAATCTACAAAGTCCCTAGAAAAACCCTATATGTACAGGTCCCTATCATGTTCGACCGTTCCCTATAATGTTAAGCCGTCTTCTCAGGGCACAAGAATTTAGGGGAAACAGTATTCAAAATACAAGACTAAGGTGCAAAAGTTGAATACTGCGATAGCAATCAGTTACAATCATATATCAACAACAGATATTTCAGTCTTTTTACAATAACTTTATTCAAGAAAACTCCCCCCAGATGGTAACAATAGGAAGGCATCCAAGAAACCAAGCTAGCACAGTACCTTTAATAGTAGTGGTTTATTAGCTGCTACCATAGACCTAGAGAAAAGTACCGTTTACCACTCCCTGAAGGAGATCAGTGAATGGTATGAAGGTACCAGCGGAGGGAACGTGAGTGTGGTCCGTTCTGCATATGAACGTGAATAGGGCTGTTTTTTGCCTGTGCAACTGGTACTGTTTTATTGTAAATACATAGGAAAAGGCATCGGTCATTCCAGGAACTCTACTGGAATTAGAAAGTTCCATAATAAGACATTTCATCAATTGTCGTTTCTACACATTGGGTATACCCTGATTTATATGTAGATTGTGGCATGCTCTATGTCCTATGCAAAACGACAAGAGAAACTGCTAGTAAGAGTTGGGGAACATCTTGGTGACGTCGACACAGACGTGAAACATCTGTTCCTCACGGACACATCCAACCTCTCAGGCTATGGGGGGGGATTCCCTCTTGTTCTTCAAGTTTGGATGGGTATTGATTGTGTCATACAGAACGAATAGACCGTGGAGACAGAAACGAAATTCCCCTCCAAAAGGAGTGCTTTTTTGGACTTTTACTTTGAAACTAAAGTGGCCTCTGGGACTCAATGAGATTCTTGACTTTAGCTCTTACATCTAAACGGGAGCCATCGTTACGACTTTGCACCCGTGATATGATATTTGTAGTTAATCATTATCTATAAACATTCTTCAAATATTAGTCTAAGCCGTTCCGAAAATTGGTGAAAAACTAGGTAAAATATATACCTTTGTTGCCAATTTAAATGCCGTTTTGCATTTAATGCGTAGAGTGTATGTGATTATCTCCCTCTGTTTCTAAAACAAGCAGCTTCCTTACATTGACCAGAGCGCGGATATCTATAACCGCCATTGCGCGTGTATTTACTAAGGACGCTGCTCTGTTTTACACTCTTTGAGCCCGAGGCTCCCCGCTTTTGATGACGTAGGGTTGGGCGTAAAAAAAAAAAAGCGAAAACGAGCGCGCTTAAAAACCAGACTTCACGGAGTCCCCTGGGCGTTCTCTCTTTTGCTCTGTGGTAACTTCCGATGCCCGTGAGTCCCT
Source organism: Phyllomedusa bahiana (assembly GCA_025379985.1). Lineage (NCBI taxonomy): Eukaryota > Metazoa > Chordata > Amphibia > Anura > Hylidae > Phyllomedusa > Phyllomedusa bahiana. The sequence goes on along the minus strand of JAODAL010021407.1, from coordinate 31,706 downwards.
CATTTTGGCGCTCGAGATACGTGACGGGAATTGTTAAGTGGTGATTAACTGCACGTCCTCAGTGTCACCTCTCCAGTTTGGATTTCAGTGATATATACTTTAGCTTGTGCTGAGATTCACTTTCCTATGCAGAACGTACCACCTCACGTCCCTCCACTGAACCCTCATACCATTCACTGATCACCACTAGGGAGGTAAGGTAATTTTCTCTAGTCTTATGAATCAGCTTAATACCAACTACTATTAAGGGTACTGTACTGCTTGGTTTCCTTGGATGCCTTCGCTATTGTTACCATCTGGGGGAGTATTCTTGATAGTGAAATTTATTTGTAAAGACTGAATATCTGTTGTTGATATATTATTGTAACTGATTGCCTATCGCATTAATCAACTTTTGCCCTAAGGGGTCTTGTATTTTTGAATACTGTTATCCCTAAATTTTGTGTCCCATGAGAGGACCGTCTTAAACAGTATAAGGGACCTTGTCGAAACATGTAGGGACGTACTATAGTGGTATTCTAGGTCCTTTGTAGTATTAGGATACCTGGTACAGAACTGACCGCTTAATGTGGAGCGATTTTTACCCTGACTTGGGAAGGCTAGGACAATCATCCAATAGGGCTTTCTAGGGTCTTCTATGGTGCAACTTCCCTATATCGGGTCTTTGAAAATAATATATAACCTTTTTGATTAGACCTTTATCTTACTGTACCTACGCTGAGAGTTTTAAAATTTGTGGCTATTATTTTTATATTTAGCCTAAAATAAAAGTTAAAATTATTAAGCCAATCCCCTCACAGTTTCATTCATTTTTGCGTAATTCTGACGGGGTTCTAATAGTGCTTTTCTTGTCTCAGGATTGGACATTTAGTTAGTTATTATGACATATTGCTTATACTGCATGGGCACGATTCCTCTCTAAGGACCAAGCTTTGACAAATGTCATTAGAATCCTGAGGGACTTTTACTCAGGTGGGGAGAAAACAATTACACAACAACAACCCCCTCCAACACTACAGATTGCTTGTTCGAGAGCTCACCCAGGACATATAAAGATCAATTGCATCCTGGTGGTTAGGTCGAAAGTCTCGAACAATACCTCAAGAACAAACATAGTTCCCCGCGTGGTTACGTATTACTCTAATCCCCTCAAATAGAAAAAAATTCAGGCACATTTCAATTAAGTGGTGAAAATATAAAGTTACACTTATGCTCATGTGACATTTGATGTCGGTGCTCCTAGAAGAGGAGAAAGAGGCATTGGCCACTTAAACACCAAGCTTACTCTGAGTCAAATTGAAGTAATACAAAATTTCCAGTGATCCAGATTTGAGAAAAAGGAACAGAAACCTTCAATTAATTATTGAACTGTTTCAATAACATCTAAAAGATCGAAACACAGACAATTCCCACGTGAGCTACTTACAGATTTCCGGGAGAACAAAGCTAATTCGACCTCAAAACCAAGCACAAGTCAGAAGGATATCCCTACCAATCTAACATCACAGATATGAGGTCCCTCTGACTCGTATAAGAGAAAAACAACCCACGGCCTCGAGGCCTACAAGTACGCGGGCTAGAGAGTATAGAAGCCGAGGAGGTGGGTATCCCATAGAGGTCTGGGCGTAGGTCCCCAGTTATTTTAGTCAAATTACCCTTATCAACTGAGAGAGCGTTCCAAGACTCCCCAATACAGGAACAAAGATCAGGATAGAATTTCCACTGAATCACATCACAGATCATTAGAACCTCTAGTAGGGGTCTCACGGACTGAGGAAATGGCAATACAAAAAAGAGGTTTGTCCTTTGTGCCACTATTAGTTGTTGATTTTTTTACCTGGACCTAAAGGACATATATCCTATTTGCAAGAAAATGCTTTTGGAAAAAGTTTTTTTGCCATAAAAAATAAACGAGAATGCCAAGAATTAGGGCATAAACCAATGGATATGCTCTCGGATGTCAGACTCCTATTCGGAATCTGTCTGAGGTATCCACCGGCGGCCAAAATGATTTGGGAAGAGGGGCCCCTTCACACAGACTCACATTGCCTAGTACTAAAATGCTCCTAGGAGACATTTCCTTGTGTTGAGAGACCGTATTTTTTGAAACTTGGTACACGTGAGCAAGATTTGGAACAAGTCCAGGCCAAAACGTGGAATAACCTTCCACTATGGAATACTCATCCCTGTCCCATCGTTTTCAAAAAGCAAAGAAATCGTAACATGCGTCAGACAAGGGATGTGAAACAGTGTTTGGGTTAAGATAACACCCAATAGTAAAAACGATGTGCCTCACGTGTTATTGTCAGATAGAAATTGCTATGAAAAATTGCGCACTGATCCTACGGTACAATACCAACAGGAAATGAAAGTACTTCTAACTAAAGCAAAAAACGACGCACTGGATAGACGCAGCATTATTTGATTTTTTGTTCTCCACGACACTCAACTCTGATGTCAAACATTTTACGAGCCTTACAAAGATCCATAAAGGTTAGGTTCCACACAAGGTGTCGTCCAACTTGTCTCAGGATGGGCCCTCTGCCAAACTGTGAGGTATTTACGTTGAACTCTGTACTCGCAAAGCCATTCGGAAGCCTGCCGTCAGTTCGTAAAGGATTACGACTGATATGCTTAGCATTTGGTGGCACAAAATCAAGTGTTGTCCAGAATCGTTTCCTGGGCCAAGCATGATCTCGAATCATTATACATACGTCCATTCCTCATGAACTCGAGGTAGAAGAGGGCAGTGGAAAATTATCTTATCGTCACGAGGCAATCATTTAGCGGGACATAACCATTTTGAGCTCAGCCATTATGGAATTCAATTTTATGAGAAGAAATTACTTTCTCTTTGATGTGAGGATCTACCAACCCTAAGTTCGTTAAGTGTGGACATGCCATGGGCGATTCCTGTGCCCCAGATATGCAAAATCTGTCTCTCGGCTTGGTGGGATACCTCCCTAATCTTTGGCGATGAACCCCCAGATGTTTCCTGATCACAATTGCCCTTAGGGTCCTCTATATAAGACGACTATAGCTGGTGGTTTTGGAATGGGTCATGCGATGGAATATGGAACATTTATGTAGGCAGTTTCAAACAATAATTCTTTCAATTTAAAATTCACTTTGAGAACGATCCGCAAAACGTTGTCCTTTTTGGACATGCGCTATAATAAAAAATCTAATGGTTGAACTATCTACCCACGAATTTACGTACGCCCACGCCCACCCAATTCCCTTAATTACAGTGTGGAAACAGTTGCCATCCTCTGCCACTGAGACGGGGAATTACCACGGGGCCCATTATCTCCGCCTGAGGAAAACTGTTCTTTCCACTGATTAATATATCAAGGAGGCGGTGGCCGACTCCGGCCAACGTTTCTTGGAATAAGAGGGTACCCTGACTGTTGTATTAAGAAAGGCCTATAGACACTCATTGAGCTACACATCATATATCTCATCTCCTACATCCCCAAAGTAAAAAAATCGATAGGGTTTGAACCAAATATCGAATTTGTTGGAACGATCATGGACAATGCGGCAATTTCCAAGACATGATATCCTGCAGAACCGCCAATTAGGCACGTATTAAAAAAGTGACCCTAGAGATCAAGCGATGCTATTGAAAACTATCCTTCAATATCATACCGACGAGGACGCAACTTCAAGATTTCTAGTAGAAAGCCATTAAAGATCACCCTCAAAAGAATGCAGGCTTCGGAGACCAATGCTGTTTTTGCCTGTGACAACTGTACTTTTTGTATATACATTGGAAAAGCATGGATGTCCAGACTTCTACTGTAATTAGAAGTTCCAAGATAAGACATTTCATCAATGTCGTTCTAACACATTTGTGTATAGCCTGATTATATGTGATAGTGGCATGCTCCTATGTCGCAAAAACGACAAGAGAAAACTGCGTAGGTAATAGTTGGGGAACATCTGGGTGACATTCGACACTAGACGTGAAACATCGTCTCACGAATACTCACTCTCAGCATGGGGGATCCCTCTTGTCTCAAGTGGATGTGTATTGAATTTGTGTCATACAAACGAATAGACGTGGAGACAGAAACAAAGTCCTCCTCCAAAAGAGTGCTTTTGGACTTCTTTTACTTTGAAAAATAAAGTGCCTCTGGGACTCAATGAGATTCCTTGACTTTAGCTCTACATCTAAAACGGGAGCCATCGTTACATCTTGCACCGATAAATTTTTGTAGTGAATCATTATCTATTAACAATTCTTCATATATAGTCCTAATGCCTCCGGAAATTGGGGAAAAACTAGGTTAAAATAATACCTTATGCCATTCTATAATGCCGTTTGGGCAATTTAATTTAAATTCGTAGGTGTAATTATTTCTCACTGCGTTTTCTAACAGAGCAGCCTCCTACATGACAGCGGCGTATATACTATGTACCCGCGCAATGCGCGGTTACTAGGACGCTGCTCTGTTTTTTTACTCCTTTGAGCCCGAGGGCCCCCGAATTGATGACGTAGGGTTTGGCGCCGAACCGAGCGCGCTTAAAAACCAGACTATCACTTACGTGATCCCGTGCGTCTCTCTTTTTCCTCTTTGGTACAAGCCTATGACCCGTGAGTCCCTCTTTCGGCTCGAGAGACGTGACGGGAATTGCTTAGGTGGTGAGTAAACAGCACGTTCAGCTGTCACGCTCTGCATCGTTTTTCAGTGATATAACTTTAGCTTTTTTGCCTTATTCACTTCCGATGCAGAACGGACCACCTCACGTTCCCATCACTGTACCTCAGTACCATTCACTGATCAACCAACAGGGAGGTAAGGTACTTTTCCTCTAGGGTCTATGGTAGCAGTCTAATAACCACTACTATTTAAGGTACGTGTGCTGCGCTTGTTTCTTGATGCCTCCTATTGTTACCATCTGGGGAGTATTCTTGATAAGTGGATATTGTAAAGACTGAAAATATCTGTTGTTGATATATGATTGTAAACTGATTGCCTTTCGAATTATTCCAAACTTTTGCCCTAAAGTCTTGTATTTTGGAATACTTTTCCCTAAATTTTGTGTCCCCTGGGGAGGAGACCGCTTTAACATTATAGGGACCGTCGAAAACATGTAGGGACTGTACTATAGGTTTTCCATAGGGACCTTTTGTAGATTAGGTTCCTGACAGGAACGCCCTTATTGGGGGCGATTTTTCCTGACTTGGGATAGGTAGGGTACAAGCATTCGCAATAGGGCTTTCTAAGGGCTTTACTATGGTGCACTTCCCTATTTAGGTCTTATAATATAATATATACCTTTTTGATTAGACCTTTATCTTTCTGTACCTACGGAGAGTTTTAATATTTGTGGCTATTATTTTAATTAGCATTAATAAAAGTTAATTTTTAAGACAATCCCCTCACTTTCATTCATTTTTTGAATTACTGTATTTCCCGGCAATTTCCAATATCATATTTCTTGATATTGTGCCGTTCTCGAGTTTGGGAAAGTGATTTTATTTTTTAAGAAGTGTATTTTGTACATTCAGCTCCTTTCTGACACTGTTTTCCGCCTTTATAAAGGCGATTTTTTTCGGGAATCACACTCCTGCTGCACGGAGCGGAGCGCTGAGACTCTGTCGCGATCTTCGATCCGCTTCCCTGCATGTTCCGATCCTGCTTCACTTCGCCTCGGACGGAGGATTTAGACCCAAAAAATGTAGAACGCCTTTATAAAGGCGATTTTTGCATCATACTCCGCACCGACATCTGGAATGATTTCTCGCCGCTCCAGCCTGTCTCGCATCGGAACAGATTCTCGGCGCAGTCCCGCACGGCGCCTAAGTCCCGCACTGCACCCCACACACTGGCGAGGTGCGGCGGACTTTTGCCCGCATGTATGAGTGCACTTCCTCAGACGGCGAAGCATAGGCGCAGCGCCGCACAGCGCCCATGTCCCCGCACTTCGCCTCATACGCTGGCGAGGCGCGGCGGACTTTACATGATATGTATGAGCGCCGCCTGGGCGCGACATAAATCAGGCGCAGATTCTGCCGGAAAACTGGCGGAAAACGGCGCCTCGACCCGGCGGGATTCATACATGTGGCCCTTTATCTTTAGAAGTTTTCGCATTGTCAAAGGTTTTGAGGTCATGTTGCTGTGAGATACAGCTATAATTATGGTCCTTTGGAACAGATATGCGGCTTCTAAGTGGCATTTCTCCATCACAATTTTTAATAATGGCTGATAAATCATATTTATAATTTTTTGGGGTTATGTTGCTGTGAGAAACAGCTATAATCATGGTCCTTTGGAACAGAAATGTGGCTTTTAAGTGGCATTTCTCCCTCACGATTTTTAAAAGTGGCTGAGAAGTCAATTTTATAATTTTTTGAAATGCTTTGAAATACAGCAATACTACAGGTCCTATTCTAAAAAATTTTGTTTCTAACAGACATTTGTTCTTCACAATTGTCAAAAGTGGCTCAAGGGTGATGGTGCTGTCAAAAACAGGAATAGGTAGGACACTGTTAATGGACACATATTGCAAAATGACTTGTTTTTGCAAGATCTTTAAAATAGCTAGCAATTCCTGTAGTGAGACAACCCATTTAATACAATTAAAAAAAAAGAGAAACAAAGACGTGGTGGAATTCCATCCTATTTTAAAAATGTGTTTTCTAGAATTAAACTACTAAAAAACTTGCATGTACAAAATAGCTGGTACAGATATTCCTCTGAATTGTACAAGGAAGTACAGGAAGACTTGAACAGATGCAGGTTACCCAGGACAGGTATAGTCAATGTCCAGTTCAACTAAAATGGTGGTTGAAAGACTCCTTTTTCCGGCACTTTTTAAATTTGTGGGTCATGCAGGTTTGGGGCTCATGCTGTGGCCCAGGACAGATATAGTCGATGTCCAGTTCAACTAAAATGGTGGTTGAAAGACTCCTTTTTCCGGCACTTTTTAATTTTGTGGGTCATGCAGGTTTGGAGCTCATGCTGTGGCCCAGGACAGATATAGTCAATGTCTAGTTCAACTAAAATGGTGGTTCATAGACTCCTTTTTCAGGTACTTTTTAATCTGTGGGTCAGACAGGTTCAATGGTCATACTGTGGTACAGAACAGGTATAGTCATATGTCCAGTTCAACTAAAATGGTAGTTAAAAGACTCCTTTTTCCGGCACTTTTTTAATCTGGGGGTCATGCAGGTTTGGGGCTCATGCTGTGGCCCAGGACAAGTATAGCCAATGTCCAGTTCAACTAAAATGGTGGTTCAAAGACTCGTTTTTCCGGCACTTTTTTAATTTGGGGGTCAGATAGGTTTAAGGGTCATGCTGCGGTACAGGACAGGGATAGTCAATGTCCAGTTCAAGTAAAATGATGGTTCAAATAATACTGCCTTCTGGCACTTTTTAATTTGTGGGTCATGCAGGTTTAAGGGTCATGCTGTGGTACAAGACAGGGATAGTGAATGGTGTGTGTTTTTTTTTTCTGTGGCTTTTATAACCTAATTGTGTTGCCTAAGATGTAGCACGTATCCATTTGACTGTTATGGATGTTAATTCCAGCTTCTCCAGCCCTGTGTGGGTGTAAGAATGAAGGTGTTGTTCCTTTCCCATAGACTTTAATGGTCATCGGCGATAATCTATTATCGACTATCGGAAATCGTCTTGATAATTGCCGATATCGACTATCGACCCGATGACGATAGTCGACGTAATCACTCATCACTAATAACTAGCAAGGTTATAACACCCGCATACAGATTTGATGCAGCTACCTTATGATAACCACGACAATTGAGTTTTTCCCTCATTTACATAAATAACAATGATTCATTTCTGTTGCTATTAATATATATAGTCATGTTATCTTTCCAGTCTTTTTTATGCTCTCCGTTACTACATAACCGTAAAAGTGTGCACATACAATAATTGAATCTTCAAATCACTTTCTTCAGATTGACTTGCAAAATATTGTATATTTCAGTGCGCAAATAATTTCAATCCTTACCATATGGATATGCATTTCCATTCAGGTCGATGAAGTATTGATTAAATCACAGAAATGTTTGTCATTCTTCTGTTAACTGCTTCCTTCAGACTTATAGTTATCTTCACTAAGAAGAAAAGAGCAGACTGCTGAATGACCTCATCAGAAAATATATCAATATATTCAAGCCTGCCTTCACCTAGTAAGTGACCTTTCCAATGCTTCCAATATAATACTGAGCTTTCCTTTCCCTCTATTTTGCAGAAGCATAAAAGGGTCAAAATGATTTAGTTCAGTATAACCTTCTGCAATATAAAGGAAAATACATGAGTCCTAGATGGCTGAGAGACCGATTTGCCTGATGATCTGATAGAGGTCAATGCACAATGTATTCTTCTACGCAACACTTCAGTACATTTAGAAAAAAAATCACATTCAAGTGATGCCCATGGAATTTTCTATGGGGAATATGATAAAAAAAAATTCACACAAATCAGACAAGTGATATTTACAAACATGTTTTATATAAGAGATTCAATAAATTAGTGAAACAAATATTTAACCCATTTCTGATGCAGCAGTTTTTGGCAAAGATGTTTTCATATTTTTTCAATCTTTTAAAAAAAAAAATCCTATCACAATAGCTGTATGACAGCTTATAGGAGTTGTATTTTGAACCCAACATGTGATGTAGGATGTAAAGTGGGCTCAGGAGTTACACTGACTCCATACAAGGCGGGTACCAGTTGTTAGTTACAATTGAACCCTATCATCAACAACCATGATCAAAGACAAATAAAACCACAGCTGTTGAAGCAATTAGATGCAATTAGATGACCACAGCGACACAATGGAATAAAATCAACTGGTTGGAATTGTAACTGGGGGCCTAATGGAAGGGCCTATCACCCATGAGGTGGAAGGTACACAAAATCAGAAGCTCCCTACTGCTTACTTGCCACATGCACTTTATCTTCCCTCCTTTCTGTCTTCTCTTATACTAATAAGGTCACCTGAACGTATATAGAAATGTCAACAAAGTGAGCTCAAGAAATGTCCAAGCGTTTTTCAAGGTCTGAAAGGGGTTTTGTCATTACATTAAATGGTCTTCAGAATAAGGGGACAGTGAAAACAAGCAACTTTGCAATTGGATGTAATTTGCTAAGCTGTCTTGTTTTCACTTTCTCCCTTATCTTTGTTTTCTGTAAACACAGTTCCCCAGTGCCAGTCGGATTCCACCTCCTTTCATTTCATTGGCTGACGGCTCTACTAATTTACGTTCTGTCTGGCACCCTGTTGTATTAACGGGAGTGTGCACTCCTGCCTCTCTCACTCAGAATAAGGGGCCGGCAACATTTCACTAGGCACAGCCAGGAGCTGCACAGTAACACTGCAGCTGCTTCTTCAATCAGAAAACAGCCTAATTGTGCTCGGTGCCTAATGCTGCTGCGTGTAAACACAGAAAGGAGACAGATCTGTGCAGCTCTGGAGGAGTTCATAGAAGACTGGATTCAACTGTAACAAACTTTCAGCTGTGAGAGGAGAAGAGCTCAGTGCTCTGAGTTCATAGAAGACTGTTTAGACTGAATGCAGGGTTGTGGTATGTAAACAAACAGCTCTCACAAAATAAGACTGCATAGGGAGAGGAACAACACAGTGACATGTGGACTCAGACAGGTGGGGGGGGGGGAGAGCAGGGATGTGCTATCCCCTCCCACTGACCTCAAAAAAACACAGTGACTCGGGAGTGAACATAAACAGTGAAGGGGGGGATGATGTCATCCCCCTTCAGTTAAAAAACACCAAACTTAGAGGGAAAGAAATGCCCCTGGATTTGAGGAGCTGAGAAACTGAAAGTTCAATGAAACAGACGAACTGAAGAAGCGATAAATCACCTTTAAGAAGGTATTTGATTGGTGGTCAGTGATTAGCTCTGAATCTCAGAAAAAAAAAAGAGGTAAACTTTCTAATCCTCAGGCAGCTTAAAAACCAATTCCCAATAGGATAGGGAGAAGTTGGCACCTATTCAATGGCTTTTTATTTCACCAAGGCTCCTTACCTTGGTGACATGTGTCTACGCTTCTCCAGGTACATGCGAAGAACCTGGCTGGGATATATACACCGTTGCAGACTTTTCCAGCTGCTGCATTACATATCCCCCTCTGCTCAGACCTCTGGGGTGGAGCACCTTGTTCCTCGAAACTGTAAACGCATGATAATGCATCCACATTAATTTGTTGGGGCCCGGGGCAATATTCTACACAGAATTTGAAATCCTGTAAGGCCAGGAACCACCCGGTCACCCATGCATTTTTCCCTTTATTTTGGGTCATCCATTTCAAATAGGAATAATCTGTGAAAAAATAAATTAAATTGTCTTCCCACTAGGGAGTGGCATAGGGACTCTATGGCCCAATTGAGAGCAAGACACTCTCTCTACTATCAAGTAGTTTTTCTTTGCCGCAGACAGCTTCTGGCTAAGGTAAACGACAGGGTGTTCTTCCCCATTGACTAGCTGAAACAGGACTGCCCCAAATCCCACTTCTGAGGCATCTGCCTGAACTATGAATTCTCTCCTAAAATTGGGAGTGATTAATATTGGTCTCTTGCAGAGTACCTCATTCAGTTTCTGAAATGCTTATTCAGTCTCCTGGTTCCACTTGGACTTTGTCCCTTTGGTGAGGTCTGTAAGAGGGACAGCTATTGTGGCAAAACCTGATACAAACCTCCTATGGTACCCTGCTATCCCCAAGAAGGCTCTGACCAGCTTCTTAGAAATAGGTTAATAACGAGCCTCCTCTAGCCCTATCGCACACTTATTTGGGTTTGCTGTTAGACCTGCTGCTCCTATTGCATCCAGGACTGCTTGTACTTTGGCTAGGTGGGAGATCCAGTCGGAACTATATATTATGACATTGTTCAGATATGCAGCTGCATATTCTTTATGGGGCTGGAATATGTAGTCCATCAACCTCTGGAATGTAGCAGGAGCCTCATGTAGTCCTAAGGGAAAGATAACGTACTAGAAATGTCCCTATGGCGTGGAAAATGCTGTTTTTTTCCTTTGCCTCCTCTGTGAGGGGAACCTGCCAATACCCTTTGGTAAGATCTAATGTGATTATATACCTAGCAGGTCCCAACAATCAGTTTGTCGACCTTTGGCATGGAGTAGGCATCGAACTTTGAAATGTCATTTAACATGCGAAAGTCGTTGCACAACCGCAGACTACCATCCAATTTTGGGATTATCACTATGGGGCTTTACTACCCACTTTTTGACTCTATTACCACTAAGGCTAACATTTTTCCCACCTCTTCAGAGATCGCTTGTCTCTGGGCTTCGTGCACTCTATATGGTCTTAACCATACCTTCTGACCCAGCTCCGTAACAATGTTATGTTTAATGACCTCTGTTCAGCCTGGCACTTCACAGAAGACCCATCGGTTCCTTTGTAGGAACTCCTTAACCTCTTGCATTTGGACCTCTGACTGAAATACAGACAGGAAGCAATTCCTTGTTTGAGACCTCCCTGAGCTCCTTTACAGCCACCAGACTTTCACAGTCCTTCCAGGGATTAATGAGGTTTACAGTATATGGTAAATCTGATAGGGTTTCCTTTCCCCTGGCTGGAACACTTCATAGTTTACTTCGTTAATCCTTTTGCTGATCTTGTAGGGACCTTGACATTTTGATAGAAATTTTCTTTCAAATGTCAGGACTAGCACAAGCACCCTGTCACCTGGCTGAAATACTCTGACCCTTATCGTCCTGTTATACACCCGGGCTTATGTCTCCTGGGCCTGCTGCTTGTTCCCTCTTACCATGGGCATGACCCCCGAGATCCTATCCTGCATCTCCACTTTGTGTTCGATCACACTTTTGTATGGGGTATTCTCCTGTTCCCAGGTCTCTCTGGCTATTTCGAGGAGTTCCCTAGGATGTCTGCCATATAGGAGCTCGAATGGGGAGAACCCCATGGATACCTGCGGGACTTCTCGTGTTGAGAACATCAGGTAAGGTAATAGGTGGTCCCAGTCCTTACCATTCTTATCCACAACCTTTTTTAACATCCCTTTTAATGTTTTGTGAAGCCTTTTAACAAGATCAGCGGTCTGGAGATGATATAGAGAGGTACAGAGGTGGGTAATTTTCAGAAGACGACATAGTTTTTTGTCCGACCAGTAGAAGTTCGGCTCCACCCATTCTTTAGTTTTCCTCAACCCCCAAGTGTCCCGCCACCACATGGGAATGGGCCAACTCTAAAACCATACGAACATGGGATTGAGGTACACCAACTGCTCAACCACCTCGGTTGGTGTCTTTTTCACCCTGTACAATAGGTCATTATGCACAGGGAAATGAGACTAGACCTAACCCTCCACTGGTTCCTGGGGTTTACCATCAATAACTTTTCCACACCAAAGTTTCCCCTCAAAACTATCAAGGAGGAAATTCTAGTTCGCTGGGGAGGGGGGTCTCCTCTGGGTCTAAAGCCAGGACCAGTAATGGAAACTTATCTGATTCTAGTACCCGATTCTAGTAGTTAATTAACCTGCACGGTGAACACCGTAAAAAAAAACAAAAAACTAAATAAACAGTCATAGAATTGAGATTTTTGTTCATCCCGCAGCACATAAAATGGAATAAAAAGCGATCAAAAGCTCTTATAAACACCAAAGTGAAGACAATTAAAACGTCAGTCCATTCCACAAAAAAAGTTCTTACACAGCTCTGTATATGGAAGCATAAAAAAAGTTATTGCTCTCAGAAGATAGTGATGCATTAATATTGTTTACACAATAAAACACTTTTTTATAGCACTTCATCATAAAAAAAAAAACTGCATAAACTGGGTATCGCCATAATCGTATCGACCCACAGAATAAAACTAACTTGTCCCGGATACTGCACGGTGAGCACTGTTAAAAATAAAAAACTCTACTAGGATTGCAGTATTTTCTTCATCCTGTCTTCCAAAAAATGGATATAAAAGCGATCAAAAAGCCTTGTGCCCCCAAAAATGATACCAACAAAAATCCTCCCGCAAAAAGCAAAAAGTTATGGCTCTCAGACTATGAAGATGCAAAAACGTGTTTTCCTGTTTGAATAAAAGTGTTTTTATTGTGTAAAAGCAGTAAAACATAAAAAAATTACAAATTGGGTATCCCTGTAATCGTAGCAACCTAATGAGTAAAGCTAACATGTAATTTATAATGCACGGTAACCACTGTAACATATAAAAATAAAAAACACTACCAGAATTGCTTTATTTTGTCCATAATGCTTCACAAAAACCTTAATAAAAAGTGATCAAAGATTCATATGATATACTAATAAAACATCAACTCATCCCGCAAAAAAGAAGCCCATAATTGGCTCTATACTCCGCAAAATAAAAAAGTTATTGCTCTCAGACTATGATGACATAAAAGCGCAGTTTTTTCTAAACACATTTCTATTGTGTAAAAGTAATAAAACATAAAAAGCTATATAAAATTTATATCATTGAAATTGTTACGACTCCCATAGTAAAGTTGTGATGTAATTTATACCATTCGGCGAAGGCTGTAAAATTAGAACCCAAAAAACAATGACAGAATTGCCTTTCCCTCCCCCCCCCCTTTTCATGGCCCAATGCTAAAAAAAACTATGGAACACCCGTGCGCCCAAAATGCACAATGCACCCCTAGAAGAGATCCATGAGGGGTGTTGAATCCAAAATGGAGCGACTTCTGGATGGTTTCACTTGTTCTGTTACTTTGGGGGTCTTGTAAATGAGACCTGGCACCTACCAAAATCTGCATTCCAAAAGCCAAATAGCGCTCCCTCCCTTGTACGCCCTGACATGTGCCCAAACAGCAATTTACACCCACATTTAGGGTATTGCTGAACTTTGAAGAAATTATGTAACAAAATTTGGGGTCTTTGTTTCCAGGATTCCTTGTAAAAATGAAACATTTTAAGCTACAATTGAAGATTGTTGGAAAAAAATACATTTTTAATTTTCATAGTCTAATGCTAAAAAAAAATTGTCAAACACATGTGTGACCGATATGCTCACTGCACCCCAGGATATATTCCTTAGGGGATGTCATCTCCAATATCAGGTCCTCAAACCTATAATGACTAGTGTTGAGCGATTACGTTGGTAATCGACATCGGGCGATAGTCGATAGTCGGCCACCATCGATCAGGGATTTTCGATAGTCGATCATCTCCGATGACCATTAAAGTCTATGGGAGAGCAACAACACCTTCATTCTTACACCCAAACAGGGCTGGAGAAGCTGGAATTAACATCCACAACAGTCAAATGGATACCTGCTACATCTTAGGCACAACACTTAGGCTATAAAACCCACAGAAAAAAAGTCACACACCATTCACTATCCCTGTCTTGTACCACAGCATGAACCTTAAACCTGCATCACCCACAAATTAAAAAGTGCCAGAAGGCAGTATTATTTGAACCATCATTTTACTTGAACTGGACATTGAATATCCCTGTCCTGGAACGCAGCATGACCCTAAAAACCTGCATGACCCACAGATTAAAAAGTGCCGGAAGAAAGTAGTCTTTGAACCACCATTTTAGTTGAACTGGACATTGACAAACCCTGTCCTGGACCACAGCATGACCCTTAAACCTGTCTGACCCACAGATTAAAAAGTGCCGGAAATGGGAGTCTTTAAACCACCATTTTATTGAACGGGGCTTTGCTATACCTATCCTGGACCGCAGTAGACCATTAAACCTGTCTGCCCCCCCAGTTAAAAATTCCCAAAAAAGGATCTTTCAACCACCCCTTTATTTTAAAGGGGACATTGACTAACCTGTCCTGGACCGCAGTATACCATTAAACCGTCTACCCCCCAGATTAAAAAGTGCCGGAAAAAGGAGTCTTTAAACCACCTTTTATTTTAAATGGACTTTTGACATACCGTTCCGTGCCAAAGCTTACCCAGGCCGGGATTTACAGTGGGTGGGGTGAGCCCAGCGGGCGTCCGTCATCTTTTAAACACGCAGTTAAAAATGCCCGAGACGCAGCAACAAAACACCCGTCTGAACAATTTGCGGAAGGGGAAAGTGTGAGAACTCCAGCCTTCCTGTACACATAAAGCCCCTGGGTACGCTTCCCCCCCGAAAGGTGCGGCCAAATTTGAGTTTTCACTTGAAATACTGGTGTAACCCCCTGTTACACCCAGTGCCCTTTTTCTTGGCATTCTTTTTCTCATTTTACCAACGGCGGAGGAAAGGGTCTCTGTATTTTGTTGTCTGTCCTGCTCCATACCCCCATTCCTCTAAAAACCTACTCTGGTCAATTTTCCTTACCTCCCTTTACAATTCAGAAATTTTTTTAACAGCATTTTGTGCATGCAAGTTTTTTTAGTATTTTTAATTCTAGAAAACACTTTTAAAAAAAAATGGGAAAGGAATCCCACCAGTCTTTGTTTCTCTTTTTTTTAATTAATTAAAGGGGGTTTCTAAATACAGGATTGAAGCTATTTTAAAGATCTTGCAAAAACAATTTTTTTGGGCAATATTGTCCATTAACATGTCCTTTTCCCCTTTTTCGCAGAACCATCACCCGAGCCTTTTCTTGACCATTTAAAAAGAACAAATGTCTGTTAAAAACAACTTTTTTATAAAGGACCTTAATAGCGCATGTCACAGCAAAACCCCCCAAAAATTAAAAACATGCCCCATACCATTTTGGGAAAATTTGTGAAGAACAAATGCTTTAGAAACAACTTTTTTTTTAAATAGGCCTTATAAACGCATGCCAAAACAAAATGCCCCAAAAATAAAAAACAGACCCATGACCATTTTTGAAAATTTGTGAAGAACAAATGTCTATTAAAACAACATTTTTTAAAAAAGGGCCCTGTATATTGCTACATTTCAAAGCAGCATGACCCAAAAAATTATAAAAATTTCCCAAACCCAGTTAAAATTGTGGGGGGAGAAATCCACTTAGAAGCCACATTTTGTTCCAAAGGACCAGATATACTTATCTCACAGCAAAAACCCCCAAAAAAAAATTATAAATAGACTTCTCAGCCACGTAAAAATTTGACAACAGACCCCAAAACCATTTTACAATGCGAAAATTTCTAAAGAGAAATGATAAAAGGAATATGGTTTGTCATGAAACCCGGGTTTTTTCAGTCCCTCACACAAAAAACCCGCAAAATGAACGTTTGGGGAAAGAGAAAAAAATTTCAGTAAGAAATATCATTTTTTAAAAAAAATTTTTTCAAGAGGACCATTTCTGTTTTTGGGGAGAAAGTGAAGTAACCACAACTAATCGGTGACCTCGGCAATTGGGGGAAACATCATCAAGATCCATCCTGTTCAACTTTATGAAAGTCAACGATCTACATTTTCTGTGGGGAAGACGGGGCTTGTCTGTAATACTCCCCGGCTGTGCTGAAGGGCCGCTTTAATAGACGTGGCTGGGTGGGCAGGGCAACCCCTCTATGGGCGTGGCAGCCCGCTCGGCCATTCGCCTTTTGGAAAACCCGAAGTCTATTGGGGCCGAAAAAACAAACGTACAAAATCATCGTTTAGACGCAGTATCGTGCACCAGATCTTAACTGGTTCCGGGTGTTGTATGTGGGCCCTCATTGCATGCTTGGGGAGTGGAAAAAAAAAATTGCCAGAGTCACCCATAGGCTTCGCCCCCTTTCCTTCTGCTTTCTGCGCCGCACCCTACTTGACACTCTACTCTGCAGCGCTGGCGTTGTTTCCACCGTGACATTTGAAAAACTGAAGCAACGCAACAGATGCTCCATTGACAATCAGCAAGGTCTCCCCCTTTTCCCGCATTTTACTCTCCATTTGGGGGGTTTGGGAAGGGAAAATGGATTTTGTTTTGTACCGGGACCAGGAGAGTGGGCCCCCCATAACTGTTTTTTATTTTGATGGCCTTAATGCAAAGGGTAAAGTTTGGGAAATGGAGCATCCCCCAAAAACTCATGTGAGAGTGGAGCCTGATTTCCCAAGCCCCTGGGGCGAGGCACAGCAAACTGATCTTCCTCCTCCGCCCCCAAATTCGCCCAACCCTTCCAAGGGGAGGGGCGTCGGTAACATCGGTGCCTAGGAAAAACCCCCCTCCTCCCCTCCTCCTCCCCTCCTCCACCCCCTGGGCCTCCGCTCCTCCGGCACAGCTTTAAAACAGCCCCAAAAAATGCCTGAAGATGCACCCTAGAGCTGATGCGCCACCTTGACTGCTCTGGGGCCCCGAACCACTGCCTAAAAAAGACCGATAAATTGTGAAACGTCGGGCCTTTGGAAATTTTACGGAGAGAAAGGCTCCGTGTCCCCATCTGTTCCGTCTCCCCTCCGTCGCTGGCGGGAACGTTGTTTTAATGTCCAACGATCGTTCCAGAACAAATCACCCAAAGCACATCTGACAAGGGGATTGTCCCCCCTACCTTTTTTGGGGGCTTCTTCAAAAATGGCAAGGGTGGGCAGACCCCTTTCACCGCCTCCACCTCGTGGCTCAACACCCCAGGTCCGCACCGTGCTTGTCGGCCATTGCACTTTGTACTGCGAATGGGATTGCGCTGCGCCACAATCGCTGGGCAGGGGGAGGGGGGAATGCCAGCTGTTGCCCCGTCAAAAATAGACGGTTGACGGGGGGGCCAACTGACGCTGCAAACACCAGGCGGGGCGAAGCAGGTGCGAACGCGGGAAGGGGAAAATCAACCTCGAGCTTCTTTAAACAGGGGAGTCCGACCCGGGGAGCTCTTTTGAAAATTTCTGGACACCAGGGCATGACATTGCCAGGCAAGGGTGGCTCCACCACCGCTAAGGGCGGCCCCGCAGATTTTTCCCGTTACCCACCGCATACCACTTGCCTGGCCCAAATTCTTTTTCACCCCCCCAGTGCCCCATTGCGGAAGCCTCCACAGCCCGACCTGTTGGGGACGGTCTCCAAGACAGATTAATTTCAAAACGGCTTGGTTTCTTTTGGGCACGTGATGCACCAGAGGACCTTGGGGGAAAGAGCCCTGCACCATCCCTGCGGTTTTGAAGAGCATGCGCCGAGCCTGAGAGCCACCGTCACTCCCAGAGACATCCACCCAGCTCACCGCAATGTCGTCATCATCATCATCATCAACACAGGTGACTTTCTGCATCCAGAAGCTGCGGGCTACAAGCAAGAGGGCCTGCAAGGCGTTTTCTGACCGCCCGGGATTTTTGCCGATTGACGGCTTCCTTCTCCTCCTCTGATGGCATCAGTAACTGGGCGTCAGAGCAGACTAAATCATCCTCTTGATCTTTTAACATGCCTGCTGACCCCAACCGCATTTTGTCATCAAAGAGGTCTTCAGACAATGGATTATCCACAGTGGTGGGTACACGAGTTGACATTTGGGCTGCTTCATGTTGGACGGATGCTGATGATGCTGATGACGACATTTGTGGCCGTGACTGGGAGGACAGGAGTAAGCCCTGCTGGATGCAGGTTGCATTAAACCACTGAAGGACAGATTGGCGACGCTTTTTCGTTACTGAGATTCACAGGTCCCTGCCCCCGCGATGACAGGCCTGACGGTCCTGCAACTGACGATCCGCTGGCATGTGTGTTGTCGCCAGCACTGGAAGGAGCACCTTCTCTCGTACCTCTACCTCCATGTGCTACCCCCCTCTTTGCTCGCTTACCACCTGCATTTCGCTCCAGGGTCAGAAAAATAAAAAATTTGAGAAGGTATGGAATAGTTTTTGGAAAGCCCTTATTAAAAGATGGCAAATCACAGCTTTTCCCTCAAATCCATCTAATCAAAACAAAATTGCTGGATTAAAATTTTAAAAATGCAAGGTGTCTCAAACAACAAATCTAACTGGACAAAGTGCAAAAAACACGTATCTGTTTGTTTTCGTATAATACACGGTTTTTTTTTGCACCTTTCAATTCACCTGTGGTGACTATATATTTTCTGTTTTCAGATTTACGTGCAAGCTGCGTCAATGAACAAAGCTGTAGTGCGCCAATGTCAAAAAGCACGTAAGGTGTTATGTTTTCGTATAAACACGGTATTTTTTTGCACCTTTTAATTCACCTGTGGTGACTAAAAAAATTGCTGTTTTCAGATTTAAGTGCAAGGTGGATATATTGAACAAAGGGGAATGGGTAAAATTGAAAATGAACACCTATCTGAATGTATACTGATAATAAAAAGTGGCATTTTGCACCTAACACAGAGACCTGCAGTTACCAGAAATGATGTGTATCCTAATATAAGTTCAGGGTACCCAATATCCAGGAAATATTTCAATAGCAAACTGTTAATAATAAAGCTATTGCAATGTCTCCACTAAGTCTTGGTGAACTTTATCCAGTGTTCTTTATAGATCGTATCTGTGTTCCCCCCCCCCCCCCCCCGCTCCTTCTGTGACTTTAGAGCGGTAGATCCCTTTTAAAAATTTTCTACCTAACTACATAAAATCTTCCAATCTCTAATCTAACTAAATTGTAAGGATCACACTAATAGTAGAGGTTTCTCTTGCAGAAATAGAATAATTTCGCTGAGCTGTTTGGCCACAGGCAAGCGCACGTCCTACTCCCCATAGACCTGAGAGACACTGAGGCTGAACAGGAAACGCTGTTCTATGTAAAACGAGGTCATGAGATTTTCCACCAATCGCAACCATACACATCCCAGTCTTGACATCGCATACACATCTCACCCTGATCTATTCTGTAATCTGATTTGCTGGCCGCCAAAATTACAGGAAGCGCCGAAAATGGCGCGATCTTAATAGATGATGTACAGATTTTAGCCTTAATTATCGCATGATCTAAAAATTTCGATCACCATAAAAACCTTGCCGATTTCAACTTTGTCGATAATAATCGCTCAACACTAATAATGACACCTAAATAAAATCGTATTGAAAATGAGACCCTAAGGTCCAGTAAGTGCTCCTCTTACTCTGAGGCTTGTGGTTGAGCCAAATGGCGCATTAGGTCCACATATGGGATATCTCTAAAAACGGCAGAATCTGGGAAATCAATATTAAGCTGTATTTTTCTGGTCACATCTACCGTGTTCCAGTGAATAATGGATAAAAGTTGAAAATCTCCACTTTGCTTTAATTTCTGTGAAATATCTACAGGGTTAACAAACTCCTTAAACACTGTTGTAAATCCTTTAAGGGGTCTAGTTTCTTAGATGAAGTCATTTACGGAGGTATCTACTATACAGGCCCCTCAAAGCCACGTCAGAACTGGACTGGTCCCTAAAAAAATTTATATTGCAAATTTTCTTGAAAATGTGAGAAATGACTACTAAATTTCTAAGTCCCCTAATTTCGTAAAAAAAATGAGTCTGAATCACATGGATAGGTAAAAGTGTCAAAAATGTATTCTCTCATAAAGTGACACATGTCAGATTTAAAAAATATGGCTGTGTCAGGAAAGCCAAAACTGGCTGGGTCCTTAAGGGTTAAGTAGCTGAAACTCCTACACCCTTGAACCAATTGTAATGTGGATACTCTGAAATGAATGCTGAAACTGTCCATTATATAACTATAAGTTGAATATGTTTTAGTAAACAGGTACAAAAAAACTAAATTTGTGTCAGTGTCCAAATACATATGGACCTAACTGTATATATATATATATATATATATATATATATATATATATATATATATATATATATATATATATATATAATATAATATATATATATAAATATATATTAAATATATATATTCTCCCAATATATTACATGGTACATTGAATTGTACCATTAAAAAAAACTATTAATCTGGCAGAAAAAAAGCCCTTTTGGACAAAACTCGCCACATCAGGTTAATGGTAAGATATAATAGAAAAGCAAAAGAAAATAATTTGTGAGGTGAACAGGAGAAACACAATTGCCCCACTGGGTTTGGTGTGGAGTGTATTCTTTGTTGTTGTCTTATGGTTAATGAGCACTTACAAAGTCAAAAAGGTGGAGACTAGAGATGGGCGAATTGATTCTAACGAAGTGGAATTCGTTTAGAATTTCAGGAAAACTTCGGTTCTGAACGAAGTCGAAGTTTGGGGGACTTCGGGTGAACGAAGTGTGCTTTTCATTGATAAAATGGCTGCGAGCACATGGCGCTACATGGGGCAAAGCACTCTGGGAGGAAGAAGGGCATAGCCTGCATGACATGTGCAGAGATGAAGCCAATCAGAGATCGGCGGGATTCTGTGACGTCACCGCACTATATAAGTCCGGGCGCGACGCTGGGAGCTCATACCGCTCTCACTGTACTGATCAGGGAAGGTGCTGCCGCGGCTGATTGTTACTGAAGAACTGGTTTTTATACAGCGATTTTTGTGGGGTGTCTCAGCTTGTCTCAGAGACTGCTTCTCTTAACGTTCTATTTCTGATTTTTTTGGGTATTGGATCTGAAATCCAGTGTGCGTCCACTGCAGCTGCATATACATTTAAATCCTATCTGCTCACAGCACATTAAATATCCAAGGGGGATCTAAGCCAGTTCCTGTTGTATTCATTTAAAGAAACAGCGTTTTTTTTTTTTAAAACATAAATTTTTTATTTAATTTTCAGGGATGTTAACAGGCAAAGTGTAAATACAGAGTAAGAAAGTCAGGTGGAACACGTCTGATTTAACGAAAACACAAATAAAAACATTAATCGTAAAAGTCATGGTCAAACATTGTCCACTTTCTCCTGTAAGTAAATCAGTGAAAGGTAATCACAATAAGAATACAAAGAGAGCACCCCATCAACTCAGATGTGAAGATAAAGTTATGAGGACCAGTTGGCCCGCAATGTGTGAGAAGGAAAGACTATCTATGGTCGAAGTATTTGGAGGTTAACCAAATCTCCCATTTATTTTTTGTTTTAGCTACTAAGTGAGGGGGAATAGAGAGTGAGGTTTCGCATCTATAGTGAAAGTTGACTCTATCTATCACTTCCTTAATTGTCGGAGCCAAGGGGGACTTCCAATGCAATGCCACCGAAAGTCTGGTAGCAATAAGTATATGATGCAATACTGTCCTAAATTGTATGGGAAATTCTTCTAAAGTGATATCTAAAATAGCCAACAGTGGTGTCAAAAAGATGTGGCAATGAAAGACCTCATTGATCACTGTGTTTATTTTGGCCCAAAGTTCGCCAATTACCGGGCAGGTCCACCACATATGAGATAGGGTACCCCCCTTGCCACACCCTCTCCAACACAGTCTCGAATGGGAGGGGGAGAAATTGGCAATTCGAGTCGGATTAAGATACCATCTAAGATATATTTTCTTCATTAGCTCCAGGTGATTCACACATCTCGAGTGTTTAGTCACTTGCGTGGAAGCTATCAGCCAAGTGCGTATTGGTAGCGAGCACATAAATTCCTCCTCCCATTTAGCAATATAAGATGGTTTTGTATCACACTTATTCATGAATAATGCAGAGTAGGAAATCGAAAGACCTCTGTCAAAACCTCTCTTCCTCAATAGGAAATTATTATAAGAGGACACTGTCCTGTGTTGGTCCGGCCATTTCCAAGATGAAATCGCATGTCTTAGCTGCAAATATTGGAAAAAGCAGGACTTGGGTAAGTCATACATCTCTTGCAACTCAGAAAAGGATCTCAGAGAGTTGGCATCAAATAAGTCATTGACAATTAACACACCTTTGGACGACCAATAAGACACAGGAAAAGAAGGAATGCTTATTCTAGCCACCGACAGTGGACAGCTATTTTTTGTGATGCTCACCCACTGATTAGGCCTTACATATTGGTTCCAGACCTTAATGGCATGGGCGAGAGACAGCAGTAGTGGTTGAGGGGGGGTCACACCCAGAGATGAAGCTATTAATATGTCTCTAACTGAGTATGGAAAAACCGAGGCGTTCTACAGTTGGGACCACCCTTGTTGTTCTGATTCCGTCCAGAGGTAGACTATAGGGTCAAGTATAGATGCCACATTATATGAGCGCAGATGAGGCACTGACATTCCTCCCTTCTTAACAGGTAAATAGAGATATTTCTTATTGCATCTCGGGCGCTTGGAGTTCCAAATAAACTGCAGAAGTTGGGTTTGGAGTTTATTAAGTAGCTTCAATGGGAATATAAAGGGCAAAGATCTAGCAACATAAAGGAATCTGGGGAGTAGTAACAGTTTGACCAAATTTATTCTCGCCATCCAGGATAATGGAAGAAAGTTTAATCTATTTATTTCAGCCGAAAATGTTTCAGAGAGCTGTGATAGGTTCAAATTAATAGTTTCTTCCAGGGATGGAGCAATTTTTATACCCAAATACGTAATGTGGTCTTTGACCCAAGTAAAGTTAAATTTGGAGAGTTCCTCTTTGGTTCCTTTTGAAATATTTAGGGGCAGAATCACTGACTTAGTAAGGTTCAACTTGTAATAAGATGCTAGGGAGTATTCATGTAATACTTCCATTAAATTAGGGATAGAATTCTCCGGTTCTGTACACATGACTAGTATGTCGTCTGCAAAAAGACTTATTTTGTGATCTTTCCCCCATAAACGCACCCCCGATAAAGAAGAGGAGTTTCGAATAATTTCAGCTAATGGTTCTACACACAGGACATAAATAAGGGGAGATAGCGGGCAGCCCTGCCTAGTCCCGTTTGTAATAGGGAACGGGTGGGAAAGGAAGCCCGAGGAATATACCCTAGCTGATGGGCAGGAGTATAAGGCCATAATTGCCTGTACAATTGAGCCAGAAAAGCCAAATTTAGTCATGACTTCCTGAAGGTACAGCCAGTTGAGCCTGTCAAAGGCTTTTTCCGCATCAAGGGAGAGCAAGAGGGTTGGTATTTTGTTTAAGTTAGCTAGTTGGATAACATCTAGAACCCTTCTCACTCCATCCCTAGTTTGACGGAGCTTGACAAAGCCAGACTGGTCCATATGAATTAGGGAAGGCAAAATGACATTCAACCGATTAGCTAAGATCTTGGAGTAGAACTTTATATCGCTGTTAAGCAGAGAGATTGGCCTGTAATTAACTACCAGGTCTGTTGATTTGCCAGGTTTGGGGATCGTTGTGATCAGCGCTTCCAGCAACTCCTTAGGGGCTTCTCCTTTGGCCATAATAGATTGGAAGAGGTTAGTAAGATGAGGGGCTAAGGAAAATTTAAAGAGCTTATAGTACTCATTTGTGAAGCCGTCCGGTCCTGGTGACTTATGTAATTTTGAAGTATCTATTGTTTTTTCAACTTCCTGGATAGTAACTGGTTTATTCAATTCTTGTAACTGACTGGATGACAGGGACGGCAAGTTAGCTTTAGCTAAGAAATGTGAGATTACTTGTAATGAAACAGATGGGGTGTTCTGGCTAGTCTTCAAAATTGTAGAGGTCAGTGTAATATTCCGCAAAGGTATTGGCAATGGCTCGAGGGTCACAGACCCTCTGTTGGGAGGAGGTAGTTAAATAAGAAATTTTGGTTCGGGCTTGAACTTTTTTAACCCGTTTGGCCAAAAGTTTAGAAGGCCTATCTCCCTGTAAGTAAAAGTTCCATTTAAGTCTGGATAGTTGATATTCATACTGCTGTAGATTAATATTTCTCAACTGATTCCTACATTCCATCAACTTTTCTTTATTTCTTGGGTTAGGATTGATCTTAAACTCCCTATCCAAGAGTTGTAGGGCCTTTAAGGTCTCTGTAAGGGCCGCTTCCCTTCTCTTCCTCTCCCTTGAAGCCAACTTTATGCATGTACCTCTTATCACTGCCTTATGGGCGCACCACAGTATTTCTGGGGATGGGGCTGTTGGTAAGTTCAGTTCAAAGTAATTTGTCAGGTCTTCTTTGATCTGTTTAACTAAAGCGGGTGACTTTAATAGCATATGATTGATGCGCCACAGTAAGTGGGACGGAGGGCATTGATCTTCTACAGTGAGGTATATCGGGGCATGGTCGGACCATGTGATATAACCTATTTCTGATGTAAGAATCCCAGGGAGGGTTCCTCTATTAACCAGGAAGTAGTCAATTCTTGAAAATGTGTTTTGGGAGGCAGAATAGAACGTATAATCCCTTTCCCAGGCGTGCTGGTACCTCCAAGGATCGTGAAGGTTTTCTTCACATATGAATTGTCTAAGGTCGGGAGAGTGCCTTGTTGAAGCAACAGATCTATCCACATCCCTATCTGGCACAATATTGAAATCACCTCCAATAAGTATTTTGCTAGCAGACAGACTCTTAGCTTTTTCTATCACTTTAGTAATAAACGGAATTTGTCTAGTGTTTGGGGCATATAAATTGACCAGAATATATGGTGCAGAGTTGATTTCACACTGGAGAATTATATATCTACCTTTTGTATCGATTATTACATTAATATATGTGAATGCAATGGTGTCTTTCACAAAGATTGCTACGCCTGCTTTTTTGACTGGCAGACAAGAAAAGTATGAGAAAGGGAATTTTTTATGTTTTAATCTATGGGAGTCAACATCCTTGAGGTGCGTCTCCTGAAGAAAAATAATATCACTGTTAGATTTTAAGGCGTCTCTCCATAGTTGAGCCCTTTTTTTGGGGAGAATTTAGGCCCTTGGTATTCAGGGATACTAATTTAAGTACCATATTGAGATTCAGCTATTTCTGTTTGTGCCCTGGTATAAGACTTACAAAGAGTGGGTGCTCTAGGTATATTGTGGCTACTACAAGAGTTTTTAGGACTTAGGACCATGACAACAGTTAAAATACAAACCAAAAGAACAATGAGAAACATTACGATTAGAAGCATATCCCACAAAGGGGAAACCAGCGATGAGGAAAGTCCGTGGAAGAAACCTGCTAGACGGAGGAAAGAGCAAGCTTCTGAGGTGGACCTAGAGAGAGGCTACCTAAACCACTCACCAGTGGTTATCAGTCTTTTGCTCTGGAGGTTGAGCGTCTTTCCTTTTCTGCCAAGATTGGCGTAATGACTTCCGGTCTATCTCTTCTTGTTGTCGGGGGAGAGTTCATCGGGGTTGTGAGGAGGTCCCAAGTCAGAAGGAGCTCCTTTGCCATTGTGGGGGATGTACAGATTATTGAAGAATGATCCTTGGTGACTATCAACTTGACTGGGAATCCCCAGTGATAGGCGATGTTGTTGTCGCGAAGAATCTTCATTATTGGTGCAAATTCCTTACGCTTCAACATGGTGCCAGCCGATAAGTCCGGATATAAGGCTATCTTCTGAAATCTTTCCGGAAGTTCCGCTGTTGTGCGGATCGCTTTCAAAAAGTTCTCTTTAGTGCGATAAAAATGAACTTTAGCTATAACATCCCGAGGAATAGCTGGTGGTAGGTGCTTAGGTTTAGGTAACCTATGAATTCTATCCACAGTGAGATCTAGATCGCTTGCTTCTGGCAGGACTGAGGCCATGAAATCGATGAGGAATTGTGGGAGTAGATTCTGGGTAACAGTCTCAGGGACTCCTCTCAGCCTGATATTGTTTCTTCTAGATCTGTCCTCCAGATCCAGAACCTTGGCTGATAAACGTTGGACTTCTTCTTCGAGCGCTGAATTGGCATCAATTAACAAGTTATGAGACTTGGCGAATGCTGCCATTTTATGCTCCACATGCTCTGTCCTTGTAATTAGTGTTTGAATGTCTGATCTAAGATCCCCTATCAGCTGCTTGAAGTCGTCTTGAAGGGATTCTCTGAACGATGAAAAGAGACGGTGTAGGGTGTGCTCAGCTATTTCCGTGTTGTTAGAATTCTCCGGTTGCTCCATGTCTACCGAGTCTTGTCTGGAGGAGGATGGTGAGGAGGCGGAGAAAGGAAGCTGTCTTCTGGTCCCTTGTGAGTGCGGAGGATTATTAAAGAATTCAGGAAGCTTCTTGGGTCCAGGGTTCCTCTTGGAAGTTCCTCCCATTTGAGTTGCAGGTTAAGAATGAGTACCAGATGAGGAGTCGAGTGTTTATTGTTCAGAACTCAGAGGTTGAACAACGTACTGAGAGATTAATCACTTAAGAGCTTAGCTAATTGGAGAAGTATCTCTTCCAGGTTGAGTAAGGATAAGGAGGACCTTGTTTAAGAGACTCAGCAGTCCAGTAGTTCCCAAAAGTATTATTTCCCTTTGAGGCGGGAAAATTATTCATGTAACAATGCTTATGAAATTTTGCCCATGTACTATCAGTTAGGGTGAAGAATTAAATATGTGGAAGTAGATCCAACTATATCTCACTGTGCCCAGTACAAGTCAGCAACTTATTAGTGGGGAAGTTTGTGGAGGGATAGGGCACCAGCTCCTTCAAAAAACTTATTCAGGAATAGGAAAACTATCTCTACTGTCTCAAGTACATATATCCCACTAAGCGATTTTTTTAAGGAATTGCTGCTCCTCAGCCGTCCCCCCCCTTCAGTGTATGGGATGCTCGATCAGATGTTAAGAGCTCCCCTGTGCTCTTTTCGCCTGCAGGCTTACCGGGAGCGTGAAGGGCCTTATGGGTAAGATGGCGGAGTTTCCCAGGAGGATTGCAACTTCTCCTCGGCAGAGGCCGCGGCCGCACCTCTGCTATATGTCGCTCCGGACTTAACTGAAGCGCACCTGCCTCAAAGAGATGCTCCCGTCGGATCTCTGCACCACAGGTGAGGAGGCAAGACAGAGAATTCCCGGCTCCCAGTACGCGGCTCTCTATCGAAGATGGCGCCTGCTGCCGTTCGCGGGCTTCAGAGCCGGCCCGGAGAGTTCCCAGACGAGGAGTCTGGCAGCGATCTCAGACTGCTCCCTGAAGTGTGCTGATGAGGTATGCCAAGTGCTGGTCAATTGCGGCAAAATCAGGCTTATTTGGGCCGTTTTAAGGTAGTCTCCCTTGGAGCCTCTGCACTATGCGTCCGTCTCCATGCAGGCTCAAGCCACGCCCCAGAAACAGCGTTTTTACAATACAAATACCACTTCATTTTTGGCTGCTCAATACTTTGGCGCAATTGTGGAGGCTCAATTGTTTGGCGCAATTTACATCCAGGGGTTAATTAAGCGTTGTATTTCAGCTGTGGTGATCCCAAGAAACCGTCATTTTCCCAAAGCCCAAAAAATATACATTTTTCCTGTAGCATAATTCACAAGCGAAGGTTAATTACAATTTTATCTCTTGTTGTGTAGCGTAAAAAACACGCCATTGCAACACGCTACAAAGCTATTAGTTTGTGGTGGCTCAATTCTTTGGCACAATTTACATCCAGGGGTTAATTAAGCGTTGTTTTTTCAGCTTGGGGGATCCAAGAAACTGTCATTTTCAAAGCCCAAAATATATACAATTTTTCCTGTAGCATAATTCATAAGCAAAGGTTAATTACAAATTTTATCTCTTATTGTGTGGCGTAAAAAACACCGCATTGTAACACTCTACAAAGCTACTAGTTTGTGGTGGCTCAATTCTTTGGCCCAATTTACATCCAGGGTTAATTAAGCGTTGTTTTTTAAGCTGTGGGAAACCCAAAAAACCGAAATTTCAACGCCAAAATATATACATTTTTCCTGTAGCATAATTCACAAGCGAAGGGTTAATTACAATTTTATCTCTTGTTGTGTAGCGTAAAAAACATGCCATTGTAACACACTACAAAGCTACTAGTTTGTGGTGGCCCCAATTGTTTGCCGCAATTTACATCCAGGGTTTTAAATTAAGCGTTGTTTTTCAGCTGTGGTGATCCCAAGAAACCGTCATTTTCAACCCCAAAATGTATACATTTTTCCTGTAGCATAATTACACAACCAAAGGTTAATTACAATTTTATCTCTTTTTGTGTGGCGTAAAAAACACCGCATTGTAACACGCTACAAAATACTAGTTTGTGGGGGCTCAATTCTTTCGGGCAAAATTTACACCCCAGGGGTCAATTAAGCGTTGTTCTGCAGTTGTACTCAGTAAAAGAAACTTTGTTTTCACCGCCACAGAAGAAATTCTGTAGCATAATTCATATCCGAAGGTTAATTAAGCCTGTTTGTGCTTTTATATTCAGGTAAAATACACAGATTTTTTTAAAACGGCACATACAAGTAAATTTTTTCCCCTGCCCATTTGTGGAGCGCAATTTATATCCAAGCTTCTTATTTGGTTCATTTGCGTCAAATACAGGGTGTGAAATTTATCATATACAGATATCTTCATCAAACAGTTCTGTACATTTTAGAACAAACAGTATGTCAGACAGAGAGGTGGCAGGCTCTTCACCTGCGAGTGGCAGAGGCACAAACATTCCAGCCCGGGTTCGCAGCACGCAAGGGGACGTCGCAAGCAGGGTACTCTGGTGAGGCCAAACTGCCGCTGCCCATCTAGCAGCCCGTGTACTGACTAGCAACCCAAGGTTCTTGATTGGTTGACTAGGTCATCCCTTCCTCCCAGATGACATCTAACCACCCACCAAAGGGTCGGTGGAACGTCAGACACAACCCTTATTGGCATGGCCCGGGAAAGGGGTTTCAGCGGCCCTCACCTGTCCTCAACCCGCCTCTGTCCCAAATCCGGTTTTCCTCAGCCAGAGATTTACTTTTTGGGGTTTCTGGCTCAGCGCCACTATATAGCAAGGATGAACAATTTGAGGAGGGCAGTCCCGCAGCTACTT
Organism: Phyllomedusa bahiana; assembly: GCA_025379985.1. Classification (NCBI taxonomy): domain Eukaryota; kingdom Metazoa; phylum Chordata; class Amphibia; order Anura; family Hylidae; genus Phyllomedusa; species Phyllomedusa bahiana. The sequence goes on along the minus strand of JAODAL010021407.1, from coordinate 2,188 downwards.
GGCAGCGAAGAAATGGGGGCCCAAAATCCCTGCTTCTGCAGTAGGCGGCAAAGTAAAGATGTTTAGAGTTTGGGATGGGGTATCAAAGTTGTTTAGGGTTCAGCCTCTGCATACCAAGACCGGTGAAAGAGGGGGGCAGCAGTGACCCATGAAACACAAATAGATGATGATGTAGCCGACCGCACCTTGGGAGCCGGTTTAGGCAAGGGCTCATCATCGTCAGGAGAAGAGGGCGTCACTTGCGCGTCAGGCCCGCGGCGCAGCCAGCAAGTGGGTCATGTGGCCGTGAGTCAGCAGGATACAGCAGGGGTGAGGTCGGGGCCAAGTGGCCACGGGGTAAAAAAACCCCCTTCGCAGGTCCAAGAAAGTAGCCAGCACAGGGCTCAGCGAGGCAGCAGCGGCAGTAGTCACTCAGTGCGGAGCGTTGGCGTAAAATCCGTAAATCGGCGGTGTGGCAGTTCTTTGCTAAGACACCGGAGGAGCCGAAAAATGGGTATATGTAGAATCTGTAAGCAGAAAGTGAAACGTGGCCAGGGAAACTAAAAGTTGGCACCACGGCCCTGCGTCAACACATGCAGCGTCACCATCCGGTGGCCTGGGAGAAACGTGGCTCAGATGTGGGGGTCCATCCTGCCACAGCAGCAACAGCAGCAGCTGCACAGCGCCCAGTGGCAAAGCATGCCATTGCAGCCAGTCAAGGCTCCACCACCTCTGGGGAAAGGGAGCTGTTTGTCTTTGACATCATCTCCCCGGTCCCAGATACTCCTGCTCCTCGCTAAATCATGGCGCCAGCAAGTCGTTCAGCAAGGCGATTGCAAAGAGACAACAGTATGCGTCCACCATCCTAAGGTGCAGCAGCTGACCGTGCTCCGTCCAAGTTATTGGTACTGCAGTCCCTCCCTTTCCAAATGGTGGACTCTGCACTGTTCAAGAACTAATAGCTTGTGTCGAGCCGAGATGGAAAGTCCAAGCCGTAATTTCTTTTCCAAAAAGGCATACCAGCACTTCATAAATATGTAAAACAGAAGGTGGGCCAGTCCTTGAGCTTATGGGTTTTGTTCCAAGGTCCCACGGCAGCCCCCGGGCCCTGGAGCTCAAAACCCCCGGTCGGGGCCCAGAAACTTTCCCCTTTAAAGGCCCACTGGGTAAAATGTCCCTTGGGCCCGGCCCAACCCAACAACTTGAACAGGGGGAAGGGCCGTTTTTCCCCCTCCACGTTTTAAAAACGGGCCCTCCTGCGCCTTTTGGTCCGCTTCCCTCCTCCACCCCCAAACCTCAGCCTTACAAGTATTTTGCTCCCATCATACCACATGTGTGGGCACAGCGGTGTCACCCCCAAGTTTTTCCCCAACCTGGTTTCCCCGGGCCCGAACGAAGCCCAAAACAGGGAGGAATGCTCCCGTCATGAAAGCAAGAAATCGCGGGGGCCTTTCTCCGCGCCAACTGCAAATCGGAACCTTTGGGTGAAGGATAATGGGAGGAACATGGTGCCCCGCATTTCCACCGAGGAGGGATGGCCCCATGTCCCCGGGGCCGTGTTCAATCTGGTTGTGAAAAAAATTTTGAAGTCTTCCCCCCGATCTTCAGAACATTCTGAAAATGGGCCCGGAAATTGTGCATTTTCACTTTTTTCCATTCGTACAAAGCCAGGGAAAACCCTCCCCCCGGTTTTTTAACGGCAGAAAGGCTTTCCCCCAAACAACTCTGAAAGCGATGTTTCCACCCGTTTTGGGAAATTTCCCGCCTGCACAATTTTTGGGCCAACCTGTATGAAACCAAAAAAATAAACCGGCCAATTTAAAAAATTTTTTTTATGAAACCAGCAGACAAAGTATTTTCCCCTGTGTAACTTTGAAAACAAAACCAGTGGCAGCCATGACCGTGACACCCTTTCCGTTTGTTGAGGCCAAAATTTGAGGAGGCACGTATTTGTTTAGTCGCCCCGGACTACGGGGTGAAAAAAAGTCCCTTCCCAAAAATGCCCTTTATGTCCCGGAAAAAGAAGCTGAAAAAAACTGTCCTGGGAAGGGGGGCCCGGAGATTTTGGCGACTCAATCCGCGGCCACATGAGTCCGGGGGGGGACTGGGAAAAAGGAGGAGGGGCTTGGGGGCAGAAGCATTGTCTGGTGAAATGAGGGGGATTTTCTAACTAGGTGACAAAGAGGGAAAGGGCAGGGAAACCCGGAGG